>JAQPPZ010012536.1:0-53497 GCA_028583015.1 Wollemia nobilis | reverse complement strand
ATACCATCTCTATTGATATATCTAGTTTGGATAATAGAATTCCAAAACCATGACCCATTAGGCAAAAAATGATCATCAAGAAAATTATTTTGCTAAAGATATTTGTCTTTGATAATGTCAACCCAAGAATTTTGAACATCTTTAACAATATTCCATCCTCGTTTTGCCATTAATTCCATGTTCATTATGTGCATTTTCCATAAACCTAGGTCTCAGATTTTCTTGGAGCATACTTTGTTCCATGCCACTACATGAAAAATGTTATGATTCTCGTTTTCAAACCTCAAAAATTTATTTTGGATTTGTTCAATATTTTTGAAAATGGATGCTAGAAATTTAAAAAAAGATTAGAATACTCTGGAGGTAAGATTGAACCAAAGTAGCTTTAGCCGCTTGACTTAGCATAGTCCTTTACCACCCAATAAGTTTTTTTTTGAATCTGGTCAATGACATTATTCAACATATTCTTTGATGACTTACCTTGAAAAAGGGGGAGGTGCAAATAAGTGGAAGGAGATGGTGCATATAAAAAATTTAGCTATTTTGAGTTGTTTGTGGATGGGGTTATTCAAGAAAAAAAAATTGCTTTTTTGGAAGTTAAACTTCTACCCATCAACTTCTTCATATAAGTTGAGAATAGTTTTGATCATTTTAGCTTCAGGGATGGAGGATAAAGTTACCAAGATGGTATCATCAACAAATTACTGGTGAGAAATAGGCCTTAATACAAATGAAGGCTTGATGCCCAAAATAACACCTAAAGAACAAGAAGTCTTAAGGGATCTATCGAGGGATTCAACAAGGATGATGAAAAGGAGAGGAGATAACCTGTCTTACGCCTCTGTAGCTTTTAAAATAACCTGTAACAGATCCATTAATAATAACTGAGAACTAGGAAAAGGTGAATAATTCTTTAATTAAAGCAATCTAGTCCTCATGGAATCCAAATTTGGCAAGCATAGTGAAAAGAAAATCCCAAGAGACTCTATTGAAAGCTTTGTTCATGTCAAGTTTCATGAAAATATCAACTTTTTTACTTTTAAACACTAAATGAAGGAGCTCATGGATAGTGATTATTCCATAAATTATGAGTCTACCTTAGATAGAGCTTCCTTTGCAAGGGTCTATGATGATAGGAAGGACTTTCTTCATCCTAATAGCAATGACTTTGGATATAAGCTTGTAAATAATATTGCACATACTAATAGGTCTGTAATCAGAGATGGATTTGCTATTGTGAAATTTAGGAATATGGGCAATAAAAGTAAAATTGATATCCCTAGGAAGCAATTTGGTCCTTTGAAAAACTTGAATAGCTTCAAAAATATCTCGGTCAACAATATCCCAGAAATACCAAAAAAATTGAGGAAATCTGTTAGGTCCTAGAGCTTTGTCTAGAGACATGGGAAACATAGCTTCTTTGATTTCTTTATGAGTGAATTATTTTAAGATCATCTCATTAAATTCCTAGGAAATGAGGTAAGGAATAATATAGATAAGAGAATTGTGAGCTTGGGGAGAGCATAGGGGGTAGGGTCCTAGGATGTTTTTAAAATATTTAACTACTTCAGTCCTAGTTTTATGAATATTGGTAGTGCTTGTCCCATCATTCATTAATAGTGCTTTTATTTTGTTGGAACTCACGTTCCTGAGAGTGGAAGAATGGATGTATTTTGTATTTGAATCACCTTATTTTAACCACAATGCTATGGAATTTTATCTCCAGAAGGCCTCTTCTTTAGCTAGGATATTATCATATTCAGTTAGGTCTTTTTCCTTTTTTCTAAGTTTAGATCCCAAATTCCCACTTTGAATTTGATCCTCTATGTATTCCAACTAGATTGCAATTCATCGTTTGTATTAAAAAATGTTTCCAAAAAATCATTTATTCCACACCTTTAAATTCAGTTTAACAAAGAGGATATTTTTAGCTATTTGGGCTATGGGTGGGCCTAAAAATGTTTTACCCCACCATTTAGAAACACAATTTTTTAGATCATCATGTTGTAGCCACATGGATTCAAACCTAGAGGGTGTTTTAAATGAGAGGGTTTGGTAGAGGCTTTCCATAACCAGAGGATTGTGATCAAATCCAAATTTTGGAAGGGAATGTAGAGTAGCATTACCAAATATTGGATGACTTCATTTAATAGAAGAAACATGTCAAGTCTTAATTGAATTTTTTAATTGCTCATCCTTATATTTCTCCATTTAAACTTTGGTCCTTTTAGGTGAATGTCCACTAGTTTGTTCCCATCAACAAATTCAGCAAAGTCTTTAAAACATCTTGGTGAAATGGGAACCCCTCCTTTTTTGTTAGAATGATAAAGGAGAGTGTTGAAATCACCAATGAGAATACATGCTTCATTATGGAAATGAAATCTCATTTGAATTAATGTGCTCCATAAAGCAAACGTCCTAAGGGACTGTTAGGAGCATATATGTTTGAAAGAATCCATTGAATTTTAATATCTTTATTATAGAATAAAACATTGATTATTCTTTTTTAGGAAGATATTATTCGGATTTCAAATTTTCATGGATTCCACATATAGAGAACACTTCTAGAAGTGCCTTGAGCTAGGCTAAAAAAAAAATTGTTGTTCTTCCACAAAGACTTAGCAATCATGTTATTGTTATCCATATCAGTCTTGATCTCTTAGAGTAACATGATACTGGGTTTGAGCTCATTCCTCATGGATTTAACTAGCATTTTCTTGGAAATCCCATTGATGCATATCACATTCCATGAGAGGATATTCATCTAGAATTTTTTAATGAAGATTTATTTCCTCCTCCCCTACCTTAGGATAGAGGTAGTTTGGATCACTTTCCATCATCCTTTGGAAAGTCTAATTTTATTTGATCTTCCAAAAATGATCGAATAGTAGTCTGACTATCATTAGAAATATAATTATCAATCTCTTTACTCCTAATATATTGGATGGATGGATGATCTTTCCTTTTGTCACTGCCCATATCAACATCAAATTTCTTCTAACTTCTAGTTTCCTATTTGATAGGGCTATAGAGTTACTCTAAAATAGGGGATTTATTGATGCTTGAAGTAAGGACCATAGGTTTTTCCTAAGAATGTGGGTCATTAATGAGGTTCAGGGAATCATTGGAAATGGGAAGACCTAATGATCTTGACCTGGTGGGGAATTGAGGATAGTCTAAAATGGAAAGGGAGGGATCAAAAGAACTTGATCTAGAAGGGGACTGAGGTTTTTTAGCATCCTTATATGGATGATCATGAGAATCAAGTGATGAAGGGTTTCAAATAGGTGCTTCAATAGCTGAGTATGTATAAATATTTCTAAAATCAATGTCTTGACCACTTAAGAGAATGAAGGAATTGAGTTTAGTAAAGAAGGAACATACCTATTTAGAGTCCTTATCAGGTAGATTATATATTGGTTGTTTTCCTTTATCATTTTTATTTTATCTCTAAAACTATTGAGTCAATTTGCTACTACCTAGAGCTTTCTTGCCTTGAAATCCATCCCTCTTCGAATCTCTTTGTAGTGAGGTACTTTGAGCCTTGAGGTGGACTTAATTTTGATGCTCGATATAGAATTTGCTTATTCTCATACTCAACTACTTGACATCTGTGATAGGAGCCATAGTTGAGATCAAAATAGGTGGGAAGGTCAAAACATAGGTTAGGAATAATACACAATTGAGCATAAGTCATACAATATTTTGCTTTGGTTGTTGAGTCTAAATCAATAACGTCCCCAATGATTTGGGCTATATCATTTAAGATTATAACATGCTAAAATTAGGCTGAAATACCAAGAAGTCTAACCCAAATTGGATCCAGGTTTATACTTTGGGTCTTAGGATCAAAATCCTCCCCCAACTTCTGATGAAAAGGCTTCTACGATCAAAAAAATAAGGACCACTAGTGGGGATTTGACTGGTATCTTGAAGGTTGTTTAAACTAAAGAGGAAGAATCCCCTAGGAAAAACTACCAGCTCCATATTAGCGATGGTGTACCACTCTGAAAAGGCCCATCTACGAATGGACTTGATATCCATGCTTAAGCCAACAAACATTCCCACCAAGGACAAATATTCTAGAGAAATTAATGGCACCATGAACTTTGGGGGATGGTAGATTTTCTACCAAAAATTAAGATAGAAATAGTCTTGGGGAATGTTAGGCATGAAAGAGCCCACCTTGTTTCAAACTATCTTCGCAAAGGAGGTAAAAAAGGTTATTATGGTGGGTCTGACGGGGGAGCTATATTTAGGGTCTTCTAAACTTTCATTATTGATATGTACATATCCACATAGAATCGCACCTAGCTTCCCAGCATCAATATTTACATCTCCACATGAAGACCCACCCAGCTTCCTGTTTGGCTTCCCACCTCCTAAAAATTCAAATTTCATGTTTGCTCTGCTTTATCTTGCTCCTACCATTTGATTTTATATTTTCTCTTAAAAATGAATTTGATAAAAAATCTTGTTTTAAAAGGTTTCAACAATGACTATTTCAATATATACAAATATTAATACCTGAGGAGATAAATTTCATATTTATCTGTGCTAGAATGCTGCTTTTCTTTGTTAAACCCATCTAGAATAGGCAAGTTCAAATGACCATACACCACTTTTATGACATCTGCAGGTGTTGAAAGAGAAAATATTATGCTAGAAAGCATATGAGCCTTCTCTTTGAGCTCCCTTAGTTTGTGTTCCAAAATACATTTTGCTTTCCAACACACTTCTATATCTAGAACTATGCCCCAATTTTCCAAATCTACAAGATACTCAAACAAGTTCAATAAGGTGTGGTGAAGAAATTTGTGAATACAAAATTATAGGCATAATTTGATTAAATATAAACAATAGACAATTGACATTGTTAAATATGAAACATGGTGCATGAAGGTTATGGGAGATGTAATTGTTTCAAATTTATGTGGAATAAACTGATAATATTCGATTGATGTTGATGTAAAAAGTGGGTTATTTAAGTGGTAGAATGTACAAAGATCCAATATGGTAAAGTTGATTTCACTTTTTCTTAATCCAAAATGAATTGTAATGTGCAACAAAAATACAATAATCACAATACCATATAGGAAGCAGTAGGGCAGCAAAACTATAGGTAAATTTGTTGGCATGTTACAGGTAGTTAATATTATGGTTCATCTATGAAATAGGTAAAATTGTGATGGAATATTTCCAAAACTATCTTTGTATGGAAATACATGCCGATATTGTAGGAAGCATCAACATTGATCATACAATTATTGATATAAGATGGTAAGATTGGCAAGGCCCAATTTAGTATGATCTTTGTTGAAGTATTGAAACCTGAGGAGGCATAAAAAATTGAATATGATAATATAAGGAAAAATGAAAAAGTATTCATATGTACAAACACACACACACACACACACTTTAAAGATGCATTGCCCTACATAGGCTGTGCACTACACATATGGAATTTTATTCATTGTATTTGACTAATTGTTGAGTCTAAGGGGTTTTTGTTATGCAAAAATTCATCAGGGACTGTAGTTGACCTCATCCCTTTGACCAAAAACCACAAGAGTCAAAATCTAATGGGTAGTCTGAAAGTCACCAGCTCTACAATACACATCCCTTCATACTGCCATATATTTTTATTTTTAATATAATTATTTTTCTTTTTAATAAAAACGAAAGAATTTTTTTTTTGGGCAATTTAATAATTAAGGTACATAAAAGCACAAATCATGTAACTATGCATACATAAATTTTGCTAATGACCATGTAAATAACAATTCTATTGATAAATTATTTGCTTAGCAAATACAACCTCAAACAAAAATTAAGTACTCTATACTCTTTAAGCAAGTAATAATTTAGAGACTCATGATTTCTCAACCATGCATGATAGAAGTATATTTGGTTATTACCTTGACACCAACATTTTGATATAATCTCACTTCTTTTGCATTTAGTCTACAAGGGTCCTGTACAATCAAATACATTATTAGAGAAGTGTAAATATAATCAACATGTGCTCATATAACCATTCAATTATTAAGGATAAGTTTTATCATAAATAGTTGATTACTAAAAATAGCCTTTTAAAGTGCCCAAAGTTATGAATGGTGGTTGCAGTTGTTTGGTGATTGGATAGACACCATACTTTTATTTTAATGTGTGTCAAATTGTTGGTGATACTTTTTTACCATTCCCAGCTATATGTATGAGTTGTTGCTATCATTTTATGTAGAGAGAAGAGCGGAGAAGATGAAAGCCAAAAGGGTCAATCTAATAGCAAGGAGTCAAAGTTGTAGCCTTCAAAACACTTCTTTGTGCATATAACTTGCAATATTTCTAAATTACAGATGTATGTGGATGTATATCTATTTTTTATTAATATATAATATTTTTACGTATTTCTATTTTTGCTGTGATATTCAAATATTGAGTAAATTAATTTTGTAAAGTTAGGTTTTCTCTTCTTTATCTCATGTTTTTCTGCATTCTAATTTTCAATTAAAATAGAACAATTTTCTTTGTTATATTCTGCCCAACTCATCCCTTTGAAAATTCTGGTGAGCTATACCCTAGTAAAATTCCACCGACAATATCCTTGTATTTTTTTGCTCCATGTGAGTTAGTGTAAAACTCCACTCAAGTAAAATTTTGGTTTGTGTGAGTAAGAGCAAAAATCTGCTTGTGAAGTCCTTTGTTATAATCCACTTGTGGATCCTTTGTAAAAATCTGATTGAGCATTTATTTGATCAATTTTGCTCAATAAACCCTTTGCAAATTTGTAGAAACGCTTTCCTTGTTAAATTCTAGAAGATAATTTTCTTTATTAAATCTGCTCGCTAAAAATTTTTGCTCGAGCAATTTTAATTTTCTATCGCAAAATTAGGTTTAGAGCAGATTTCTCATTAGTCTTCATCCTTCGTTAAATTCTACTGGACAAATCAATTGTTCATTTCCGCTCATAAATTACTTTGGTAATTCATGTTCCTCTCAAGCCTTTTGAAAATATTTCTTGATTCATCTCAAAAGGCATTCCCAAAGTTTTGACTCATGGAATTCACATTCCTCTAGATTTTATCAAAGAGAAAATTCAATATTGTTCCATAGTGGTGTTGCATTTATTCTGCATGCACCACATCTTTCAAATTGGTACCAAAGCCAACACCATTAGTGGAAGGTTGAATAAGCAATAGCTTATAGCAACAATTCTTTATAGTTGCATATCACATGATTTAATGGTAAAATTTATGATTACTAGAGAATCCAAATGAAGATTTTGTTTGGGTCTCGGGAGCTATGTGACCTGGTGGAGATTGGTTACCAAGAACCCGTAGATGCAGCAACATTGAGTACTCTCTCCTAAGTGGAGTTGGATTTGGTGAAGGAGAATCGAAAGAAGGAACATAAGGCATATTTTACATAATATAGGCAGTTGAGGAGACTATTTTTTTGAGACTCACAGTAGCAACCAAATCAAAGGAGGTATAGGAAATTTTAGCCAGTACCTTCCAAAGCACCAACAAAGTAAAGTTTGTGAGGTTGAAAATACTGATAAGAGAGTTTGAAAAATTGCAGATGAGTGAATCAGAGTCTATGAGTGACTTCTTTACCCACACAATGGGTATCATCAACCAGATGAGGATGAATGGAGAAAATTTTGAGAACAAAAGAATTGTGGAGAAAATACTGAGAAGCTTACCAGCAAGGTTTGACTCAATGGTGATAGCAATTGAATAATTGAGGAATTTAAAAACCCTCTCAATAGATGAGCTCATGGGTTCTCAGTTCTCATTAGAGCAAGCTTTTAAGTTATAGGTCTCATTTTGAGATAGTAGTAGAAGATAAGAATCCCACTAGAATACCTTAGGTTCTCAAGGTGAAAGAGGATAGAATAATAGAGGTAAGCATGGAAGAGGTCATAATAGAGGAGGAAGGTCAAACTCCAATGAAGGAGAGACCAGCTGCAACTTCCATCAAGTAGGAGGAAGAGGTAATGGTAGGAATCAACAAAGAGGATCAAATCAAAGGTATGATAAATAAAAGATCTAATGTTATTTTTTTTTAACATGGTGGAATTGATAGCTACCACGAATCTGAGCAAGTTGTCCAGCTTTTATGGCTGCCATAGTATTCTGCGTTATCCGCCCTGAAAGTCGTCATACAGATCTTTATGTAATCTGCCCCTATAACCACCATGCCACAATCATTTTAAACCTTTTATGCCATTGAAAGCAACAAGAAGGGGATAAGCGTTCAGTCCGACGAGGCCCGAGATTTAAACCTTGGACCTCCACCCCCCTTATGGGGTTTGGATGAACCAATTGGTCTACACATAAGACCTTAAGATCTAATGTTATTACTGCAAGGAATTTGGCCATTATAGTAATGAGTGTAGAAATAAGTTGGCCAAGGAAAGCAGGAAACAAGCTCACTATACAAATGAAAATGATAATGCAAAAAATAGAGATGTATGCGGGTCTATGATGTTAATCTAAAACACTGATGAAGAATACTAGAAGAATACTTGGTATCTTGATAGTGGGTGTAGTAACCACATGTCTATAAATAAAGAAATATTCTCACAATTAGACGAAACCATAAAATCTAAGGTGAATATGGAAACAACAAAAAGGTACCTATCATGGGTAAAGGAAGGGTCATAATCCATACCAACCAAGGAGAAAAAAGGCACATCCTTGATGTGTATTATGTGTCTGGGTTGAAACATAATTTGCTAAGTATTGGATAACTTGTGCAAAAAGGGTACAATATGCAATTTAAAAATGGAGCCTCTATCATTAGAGATAAAGAGAATGAACTTGTAGCAATGTGACCATGACAAAGAATAAAATGTTTCCTCTATAAATTCAAAATGAACTGATTCTTTAATTAAGTGGATTTGTGAAAGATGCTACATGGTTGTGGCATCTCAGATTCGATCACTTGAGTTTCAATGGAATGAACCTATTACACAAGAAATAGATGGTGAGAGGATTACCTCTCATAAAGTAACCCAATCAAGCATGTGAAGGTTTTCTAGTTAGCAAGTAGCATAGGGATGCATTTCCTATGGGATAGTCATGAAGAGCTTCACAAACATTAGAGTTACTACTTTCAAATATTTGTAGATTGATGTAAACCAACTCATTTTGTAACAATAAACACTTCCTGGCATTCATAGATCCACCGGATTACTTCTAGGATGAATCAATGGTTATGGCATACCACTCGCACTTCAATTTTGTGTACATAAGTTGGCAACTAAATAAAGGTAAAATAGGCACATGGCTAGTGATATCATCCTGTATAATGGTGACCTACAATGGGCTTCTAGAAAGCATGTTGGTTTTGAATCACTTCCCTTTATTATTTGTATTCTTCTTTATGTTTTGTTGTGATCCCATGCCTAATGGATCAAGTCTCAAAATTTATGCATTACTTCATGCAATATCTATAAGTATATCCATTACATTATTGGAAGTAGTATCCACTTCTTGATCATATGGGAAATTGGTCTATAAATAACATCCCAAAAGAAAAAAATAGCATATGTTCTACAAAGTAAAGATGATAATGATGCTATGATAGAAGATTCATTGGAAAATTGAATATGAGTAAACAAAATTTTTATGTGATTGCATTAGAAAGCGGTGTTGTATTGGGAATGATAAATGCTCCTAGAATTCAGTCTATTCTTGAATCTATCATATTTATGGGGTATGTTTATAGAAGAGTGGTCTATGGGTGTGTCCCATGGATCGTATTCCCTTTTATTTCTTTTATTTTTCTACATTCTTCCCTTGCTTCTCTTTCCTCAGTTCTTTACTATTTCTAACCAACGAGGTTATTGGTAGTTGTATTTTTACTTCTACTATTTTATGTATTTCCCTCCCTCCCCTCTTCCCCTCTTGTTCTATTTTCCTAATTTTTCTTATTTTTTCCACTTGTCCCCCTCCCTTTCATCCCTCTTATTTTCTCTCACTTCATTTTCCATTCACCTTTGGTTATCTTCCTCCATTGTATTACAGTCTTCTTTAGATGCTATTGTTTATGTGCCCTCACTGTCCCCTCTTTTATCCCTCTTCATGTGTATGTTTTTGTGTTTCAAAATTGTGGGCTCTCCTTTCTAGCAAGGGAAAATCCCCTATGAGCCACTAAGAGTGTGGGTGAAATTTTATGTCCTTTCACTCACTCTCCTTTTTCACATGATAATTCTCTTTTGAAGACTAGTTAAATTTTGAAGTTGAGCCAAGGTGTTGATGGTTGAGGTAGATTTCAAGTTTGAAGTGGATAGATGGAATAATAGGCTGCTATGAATTAAGAAGCAGTCTCAAAATCCTACCCCATGTAGAAGTTGTAAAAGATGAGAGGATGGAAAAACATCTTCGTCTCCTAAGTGCATTGAATTTAGCTAAAGGTAAGGATATGTGGATAAATGAGTGGATAAATGATCAATAAGTATCTCAAATACCCACCTCAATCTTGGGTGAAAAAATTAGGATTTTGAGCCTTTGCCCAAGGAGGATGAAATAATGAGAAGGCAACAGTGAAAAGTGCCAAGCCCCATTACCCATCCATAGGGCAGAGAATTTGGAAGATGACAAATAGGGAAGTGCATCCGAAAACCCATCCAAGGTTGAGGTCATCATATATCAATATGGAAGCTTTGAGAATCCCCAAAAGTAAGCATTAATGATCTCAACTACCCTGTATAAATAGTTGATGGGTATGAGGAAGAAATTTGAAATGCACAGCTTTAGAGGTAACCAAATTTTGATATTTTTACGAAACAAAAGTGCAGAGTAGATTGAAAATTAAGAGGCTATGAAAATTATAAAGAGCCTATATTTGTGCAAAATCACCTAACTTCCTCCGAAAAACTACCATTCCTTCTTGGAGTAGAATCGTAGTAGATATTTCGATCATCTTAGTGAGATTTTTCCGCTTGATGCCATCAATGTTATATTTTGAATTTGTTGTAAAATCCTCTATAAATAGTGGAATGATGGCCATTCCAAAATACGGCTCTATGACCATTACAATTCATATGTAATTCTTCTAGCCTTGTAAATATAAGTATATCACTATTTGGTCTCTCAATTTATCTTCACTTCTTTCTAATTAAATTTGGGTATTTATTTCTATGATAGCCATTTAATATTCTTCACTTAATTCTATAATCTATATTTCGTGTGTCTTGCTAGGTGGTTCTGGAATTCACATCTATCTCTAAACATCAAGGTTTTATTTTTGCTAAGGTCGGTTGGGTGGGAGTGCTCTAATTTTGCACTCTAGATTTCATGCACCCTCCCACCAGTTTTGGAATTCACCTTGATCCACTATGCTTAATAATAAGTGAGGATGAGAAGAACTGATATGTTAGGTGGTGTGCTAATTTTTTTCTAGTGATATCAAACACATGTGTCTTGATGCATCCATATCCCATCCTTGTTAGTTTTGTCTTTGAACTCTGGTTGCTTTCTCTCTCACTTTCTTTTCCCCCTTTATACTTTGCGGTGTAGGTAACTAGAACCGAAGGAAATGGCCTTCTTTGAAGATCAAAAACCCTTCCTTTCGTGAGCTTGATGGTCATTCAATTTTGGTCAAGGATCATTATATGCATCTCCCACCCTTTTGGTGTTTATTTTCACACCAACAGGTCTACTTGTATGTAGATGATTTTATTTATACTAGTAGCAGTAATATTTTATTTTATGAGTTTAGAGATGTGATGAAGAGTGGGTTTGAAATGATAAACTTAGGCTTAATAAAATATATTTTTAGAACTAAAGTTACCCAATGAGCTAATGGTATATTCATTTCACAAGGTAAATATGTCAAAGATGTCTTGAAGAGCTTTCGAATGGAGGATAGTAAGCTAGCCAACACACCAGTTGTAACAAGTCTAAAATTAAGCAAGCATGATTGTAGTAGCAATGTTGATCTAATATTTTACAAAATTTAGTTGACAGCCTTATGTATTTGACAACAATCAAACCTGACAAAACATATGTAGTAAGTTTAATTTAAATATTCATATATACACCAAAAAATACTCACTTGTAAGTAGGAAATAAAATTATGAGGTATGTCAATGGAACCAAAGATTATGGAATCCTTTATGCACTCCGCTAATGAGACCCAAAAGGTTGAAATGCGTTTGGAGTTTTTTAGTTGTATAATTCATTTTTTTGGGAATAAAAATTCTTTTTCAGTATTTTTGTTCCTTCCTAACTCATTATTTTTATCTTTATCTAAAAACACCATTAAAAATATTTTGTTGTGGTTATTATGCTCTTCACTTAACGCATAACATGATTTGGTGAACCAGAAATACTCCAGCACTAGTAGTATGTTCTTAACTTGTCGTGTAATACGATCTAGTGAATAAAAAACTAGCACATTTTTTTTAATAGAGTACTGCTATGCCATGTTTCCTTCTAAGCTAAGCTCAAATTTACTGGGTACATAAATAGTGATTAGGCTAGAAATATTGATGATAGGAAAAGCAATTTAGGGTATATATTCCATCTTTTATTAGGTGCAATATCATGGCAATCTAATAAATAACCTATTATTGCACTCTCCACTATTGAAGCAAAATATGATGTTGCCACATTAGCTACATGTCAAGCAATATGGCTTAGAATAATTCTAAGTGAGTTGAATCATGAACAGGAAGTAGTAACCAAATTTTTTGTGATAATAATGAAGCCATAGCACTGTTTAAGGATCCAATGTTTCATAAAAGAAACAAGGACATTGACATCAGGTTTCACTTCATAAGGGACCTATTCAAAAGTAAATAAATTGAATTGTAGTTTTGCAGGTCAAAAGATCAAATTGTAGATATATTCACAAAACCTTTGAAGAAGGCTTTGAAAGGTTGAAAGGACTTTTAGGTGTCAATTTATTTTGAGAAATCTGTCTTAAGGGAAGGTGTTGGAAATTAGTCCAAATTTCACTCTCTTTTGACATATATTTTTTTCTTGTAGCTATCAAAATCCTTTGCCATACTTTACAACACTTGTATTTACTCCTAGTAGTTGTAGTTGCTCATTGATTAGATAGACACACGTATTTTAATTAATGCATGCTAGAAAGTTAGTTGAACTCTTTCACCCTTCCTTGTGTTGGGCATGGATTCATTTTTAAGTTGTAAAAGTTAGAATAAGTGAGAAGCGAGAAGAGAAGAGATCATTTGATTGATATAACATCAACACAACCTTTACAAAGGTGAAGAAAGCTTCCAAAAAGTTTTCACTTTTCAATAGAATCACTCTGGCTATGGAGTTGGTCTCTTATTTGTTTGTTTGAACAAATAGGACAGTAGTACTCCATGTAGAGAAATAGTTATTTTGTAACAACAACACTAAAAATTGTAAACTAAATTTACAAAAGCATGGAAATACATTCCCCTTTGTCTCTTCTCTCTTTATATAAGGGAGACAATGTTAAGGAAGTCATTACACACACTTCATCAATATATCACAAACAATTATACTGTTATAGGATGAGTTAATAGGGGCTTTCAATGAGAAGTGTCCCTCTCTTAATAAAAACACTTACTTAACCAGAGTTCAAAAAATTTTATAACTAGAATATAGACTGATCAACCTAGATGCCAAATAATTTGATAAAACATTCAAGTACATATCGTGATGTGTTATGGAGGAAGCTACAACTTCACTTTACATAACAAGTGGTTCTTTGAGAGAGAAAAATGTTCCTTGCAGAATGAGACCTATTGGAATTAGATCATTAAATGTCAACTTGAGTTTGGTTAGAAATACCTATATTCTTTGGCTGGTCTAGAGCTAAGATATCAAATTTCAAATTATAAGACAATTTGCATATAAGATTGTTTTGGAAATTACCATCAAGATTGCAATAATTACTTGTATTTCTTAAGTTAATAAAAAATAAACACAAATCCTACAAAATAAAAGTGTTGATATACCACTATAGAATATTTTTTGGTGAACAATTTGATTTGCAATATCTAAAATTTTATAATTGTATACGATGCATTATTTAACTAAGGATGACTATCATTATCAGAAAGCGAAGGAACAAATGAATAACCAGACGAAGGATAGACACTACAAACTTCACATGTCCTTTCGAGCACCTCATAGAATCGACTCCAGAGAATTAGAATAGTTCATTGTACAAACTTAACGTCACCTCATATCTTAGCACGAGATTCTCTTTACCGGCCAACACCAACGAGTGGACAAGGCCCGGTATCTACCACCAATCAAATAAACCAACGAGGACTGGCCTCCAATTATTGTTGTTGTTTAGGACGAGATTCTCTTTAACGGCCATATTTTTTTAATGTTAATGGGCCCTTTTATTTGTTGTTGTTTAGACTTTTTAGGTTGTTTAGTAGCTGCACTCTAATTTCACTTAGACTTATTAAGAGAATTCATACAGCCAATAATTTCAAAGGTTTATGGCATTGTTATAAATTATTATTTAGAATAACACAGGTGTATTATAAAATTCCGTTTTACCATTTTTGTTTTAAAAGAAGTCGATGTTTACGGTGAGAAGCTTAGAAAAGGAAAAAAAAAAAACTAAAAATAAGTGATACTAAAATAAGTGTTTGATAAATTTTAATAAGTTGTCTTATAAAAAATATTTATGTTTATAGGTAGTTATAGAAATTATGGATTTGGTGAGAATGTTTTAGAATTTACTTCTCCTTAAAGCTCTAGTTATCTATCAAAATTAACGTTTGATAAATTTTAATAAAGTGTCCTCTCAAAAAATATGGATTCACTTATGTTATAGATAACTACAAAAATGATAGATTTGATACGAACATTTTACGATTCACTTTTTGTAAAACTTTAATTATCTACTTTATTATCTTAAATTTAAATTTGAATTGAATTTGAATTTGTATTAATGTCCATCGGTAACCAAAAGAGATCAATAGAACTGTAAAGTAGGACATATACAAAGCAACGAGAGTGCCTAATGCAGCTTCAGAGAAAATAAAGTAAGAAAAATAGTAAACAAAATATGTGGATCACGGATTACTCCCAACATAGTAAACAAGATATGTGGATCAAGGATTACTCCCAACATTCAAGGCTAAAGAGAAGTGAGTGAAGTAAGAGTTGGATGTCATCGTAGATGTTCTTTGTTGGAGGCGATGACAAATAGATCTTGTTGTATCTCTGTGATCACCCTGAGGCTTCCTGGTCCTGGCCTCTGGAGGCTGGAAGAATGAAGTGATAAGTCGAGATCCTTTTATCTTCTGCAAATTGTTACTAAGTAGTTTTTTCCTGAGATTGAATAATTTCTGAATGAAAAGGGCAATGCATCTCTGATCTTCATAATTAATCCAATATTTTAGTGTATGGGTGTCTTTGAATAAGCAATAATATCTACCTTGTATGGGTGTCTTTGAGTTTGTTCTTGCTTGCTCCGATTGCCGCATCAACAACTAGATTTAATTTGAAAATTTTGGGTCATTTGGAATGTGAATGTGTGTGACAGGCCATGATAGAGAAGCATTCCTCCATTACGGCGAAGAAACTCACGACAGCATTGCAGGTGCTGTCGTTGGATAAAACAATGGTGGCCTTGTCCGACTATGGAAAAGACCATCGTTTACTAAAGAAGCTCATGGTCATGCACCTCCTTGGAACAGCTCATCAAGTATTAACATAATAGAATCTCTTCTCGACCCATTTTTTATAAAAATTATGTACGTTCACAATCTCGTTTCCTGTTTAATGGTTCTTTCTATTAATTGGTTCGTCATGTTGGCTTTTGGTTCAAACAGAGAAATAATGTGAATACGCGGGAAGAAGTGGTGCAGAAGCTCATCAGTTCCATCTACAGTGCATTGAACCACTGCAGTGCTGACGGTCGGGATGCAGTAAACATGAGCAACATCTTGCTTGATCACGTGTTTTCTTTCGCTCTAAACCAAGTACATCCCCACGAAAAAATACATCCGTTTCTTTTGCTTTTGTCCGTGTTAGTAATTTCATCGTTTTCAATCGAGAAAGCAAAGTTTCTAATTTTTTTTCCGAAGAGGATTCTTGAGTTTGCATTTAGACACCTAAGTGTCTAAGACTTTTTATAAAAAAATTATGTTTTTTCGGTCATACGAAAATATTGTAGTAATATATCTAAATGTTTTTTGTCATATGAGAATATTATAGTGATATATCTTTAAATTTTCATGGGTATAACAGGCTCTTTCAAACCCTTGCTTTACTCTAAATTTTTTGCTTTTAAAATAATACTATTGATAATGTATGAATGTTGGCAAAAACTACCATGATTAAATTCCCTAAAGATTCTATGAACTACCCTATACCATTCACTAAAGGTGAAGGGTCAATAAAATTTTATTCCAAAAGGTTCTTTATCATTATTAACATTAATATTCTTAAGATGAATTGGTCTATTAAAATTCTTTATCATTATTAACATTAATTTTTTTAAAATGAAATTATGTTTCAAATAATTTCAAATTAATGCTTGCTTCTATTAGAATTATGTGTTTGGCTTAGAGGTGAGAAAATCCCCCATCTGTTTTATGTAGTAAGAGAAAATCCTCCGTCTTTTTTATGTAGTAAGATTTATTATGAAATTGTGTTTCAATTTAATCTTTAATTCTCTTATAGTGTGGTGTGTTAAAAACATCAAAACATTAATACTTAATTCACTTTAATAGCTGGTTGTAATATGGAAACATTAAAACTTCAAAACCTGGTTGTAATATGGAAACATTAAAACTTCAATGTTTTTGACATACATGCATCATGTTATGCTATGCTGTGGATCACAGGTGATAGGCAGGGATGTGAAGCCCTTATACGTTGAGGAGTTGGGTAGCAAAATTGTAAGTGTGCAAGATATGTATCATCTCATCGTCGGAGATCCTGCTACTGCTGCTCTTGAAATCAATAGGAGAGACTTCGTTCCTTTCGTAAATCGATGGTTTCCAAACAAAAACCTACATGCAATGTTGAACGAAGTCACTCGCAGAAGAGCTGCAGTCGTGAAGGCTCTCATTCATCAAGAAAGAGAACTTCTATCCTCAGGAAAGGTGAGATTCTACCTGGCTGCCTTCGTTATTATATACGTCTAGAAACTAATTATTAATATGTGAATGGGTTAAGGAGGCGAAGGGATATCTGGACATGTTACTCAAGGAAGGTGAGGGTCTACGAGAGAAGCAATTGGAGACGGCAATATGGGAACCCATAATCGAAAGTACAACTACAACTCACGTTACTCTGGTCTGGGCCATGTTCGAACTTGCCAAGAATCCTCACGTTCAGGTACGATAGATTCAACACTAGTCGTTCTTTTCTAGAGTTATTTTTTTCTACAGAGATAAAATTCTGCATTTTGAACAGGATCGGCTCTTCAAAGAAATAGAGAAAGTTTGTGGAAACAAATGTGTGGAAGAAGGTGACTTGCCCAACTTACCATACCTGAAAGCGGTTTTTTACGAAACCATCCGCAGACATTCTCCGTTGCCGCTGGTGCCTTTGCGTGTGGTGCACGAGGACATGGAGACTGAGGGCTACCATGTCCCAGCAGGATGGCAGGTAATAAATCTAGAACATGTTTTCATTGGAAAAGAATCGAGTTTTAATGCAACTAAAATTCTGAGGAGTGAATCGATTTATGTTCAGATCTTGATTAACATTTACGGAGCGAACAACTACGAGGGAGAATGGGAGAATCCGGAGGTGTGGAAACCAGAGAGACAGCTGGTTTTCGGAGAAGAAGATGATCTCCAGAGGACGATGACATTCGGAGCTGGCAAGCGACTTTGTGCAGGATGGACTCAGGCTGTGAGTATTGCTTCGTTGGCACTTGCCAGGATTTCTCAGAATTTCATGTGGGAAATGCCTGCAGGACACGAGGAGGACTACGAGACGATAATAAATACAGGCACTCACAAGCTTCGTCCTCTCATGGCCATCATCACGCCCAGAAACGTTTAATCCAAAGGCAATGGTTAGCAGCGTAGAGGTTAGCATCGTAGAGGTCCAAGTGCTTTGATTATGTATAATATTATAAGAGTAAAATATCTATAATTAAATAGAGATAAGGTAATAGCAATCTGTAGGAGAGCTTATAATCAAATCATATAATCGTATGTATTTGTCATAAGTAACATATTATTATTATTGTTTCACTTTTAACACCTTCCTTTAAATGTCTTAAAATTTAACCTTATTTTGTTTGGTTGATATTGTTAACCAATGTTATAGATTTGAATATTCATACTATTATATTAAAAATATGGCTTTGAATTTAAATATTGTTAACAATAAATTTACTGAGCTATAATTTATATAAAGAAAAAAAAAAGTGACAAACATGAGTTTTTTCACCAGGAAAAACACATCCCATCAAAATTGTCTGGCCCAAAACTCCGACTCGCTATAAACTCTAGGCAACCTCGCTATAAAATCGGCAAATAATGGCGAAAAGCTCGAGAATAAAAACATCGAAAATTAAAAAATAATAATAAATAAACAAACAAATAATTTTTTAACCTAACGTCACAATATTAGGCTCTCAATACCGTGTCGATCTACCCATTTTAGTTTGGGGAACATTGGGAAATAGATATAAGGAAATTAGCATTTTACATTTACGCATAACCTTTATAATCTCAGCCCCTCGATAGAAATTAGCATTTACATTTACGCATAATGTTGCACATTTCTAATCTCAGCCGCTCATACCCAGCCCTTCGAATTCTGTGACTTAGAAAACGGATTCGTCTTCCCATCCCAATGCATTAAATGCACCCCCAACTACTTGATCGTAAAGCAAGGCCCGCAGCATTTGAAGCGTGCTTATGAGTCGGTGCATAGATGGGCACAAGTGTGTCCAATTGGTGTCTCATTAAGGGTAATGTCTTAAGGATCTGAAGCACTGCGAGGCTTTATGTGTTTTGTTTAGTGTTTGTGTATTGTTTTTTTTTTTATAAGTTTCTCTGCTGATTTTGAGTGTTTCTGTATAAATCGTGGTTGCATGGTTGCAGCTGTTCCAAGGCCTTTGTATTTTGAGCATTTGGAGTTCATATTTATCGCTTTGTATGTTGGCAGAACTATGGCAGTGGAAGACTCGAAATATTTATCCTTCCCCTGCCTTAGCCTCGGGCCCTGCTTCTCCCTGCCTCCCCTGTCTTTCCCCTGCCTAGCCGCTGCTTCTCTCCGTACGAGTCTAAGCGAATTAATCGCCCGGAGTTTTCGCGGGTACTGCGAGTTTTAAAACACTGGTCTGGCCTTATAATTTATTATGCCTACATGATATCCAGTGTATTTTGTTTTTCGATTCATTTTGTTTTCAGGTAGACTTTTTGGTTTACTTTTTCCAATAATATTCCTTTTTATTCCTATGACCTTTTTCATTGGTCAATGTGTTCTTTATCAGACACACTGGACGTCCTCGTCTACATTAGAAGTGTCAAAATGCCTGCCTTCCGAGGCTTCTAAATGTTTTTTTATAAAATAATGGTGGATAGCTTCTAAATTTAAATCTTAAAAAATTTGATTTTAAAATTTCTAAGCAACTATAGTTTTATGTGTAGATAGCTTTGTAATGTTAGATTATTAATATGAATTTGAAGTAATACTTTACAATTTCCCTCTTTGAAATTTAAAGAATATTTATTTTTGTTTTTATTGTTTTAGTTGATTAGTATGATAGATTATTCTTTTATAACTTTAAATATTTAATTTTTAGATTTATGGACTTATATTATGTCTTTAAAAAATAAATCCTAAATAAATTAAATATTTTAGGTATTAATTTTAGATGGAAGATCAATTATATGGAAATATGGTGGTTTACCTTTCATGAGGTAGAAGGTCACTCATACGAAAAATATGGTGATTCATCTTTCATGAGTTACAAAGAAATGCATATTAACTTAAATTACATACCTATGACTTGTACTTTTATATTTTATCTTTATGTTAATGTGTTAACATATCTAAAAATGTATTTTGGTTATGAACATCTAAAAATTGTTACTATTTTTTATAATTTTTTTGTTTTGCATTTTTAAGAACCTTTAGAGCATTTTTTCATACCTTGTCTCTCCTTCGAAATCTTTTCAATACCTTTTAAATGCATCAAAACAAAATCTCACTTATAAAATTATAACCTTAACACTGTAATCAAGATATATATAAAAAATATATATATATACATAAAACCATGTTCCAAAAAAGTCACATTCCTATATTATCAAGTTAAATTAATCAAAAGTTTATACAACCTTATTATATTTTAAATATTTTAACTTTTAATTTTTTTTTTAAATAATATTAAAAATGAAAATAGCAACCATACCCTACCCTAAACCTTACACCCTACATGTTACTTTCTAAAAATGATTTAAATCTTAAATTAGTCCCCAACTTAACGTCAGTTACCATTCTGCTCTCAAAATACCGAAATGTCGCTTGCTTACTTAAAATCTGGCCTATCATGGGTAGAAAGTTTACTTTCCCCATGTGTCAACCGCTTCCTTATTAGAAATTTGGCCTATCAAGGTAGAAAGCTTACTTTCCTCACATATCAACAGGTTTTAAAAGATAAGACTTGGATAAGATGCTCTTAACTTCAACACCCATTACAGAAACGGTTGGGCAAGACACTCCTATAAAAGTGGTCGTTGGAGATCGAACTTTGATTTGCTTTGATATATGATGTATTTGTTTTTCTTTCAAAGGGATTAATGAGTTTCAAGCATCCTCCATATCATCTCTCCTCCTGTTCAAGCATCCTCCTTATCATCTCTCCTCCTGTTCTGAGATGTATAAGAGAAAAAGTTGTATCCAACATTGTCCTTATGATATTTTTAGTAGAAGACGAGGAGGAGTTAGAACCTGAAGTAGAAGTTTGAAGAAGAACTAGGCATTCTAGGCTGAGAAGCCCGTGGCTGCCATAGAAATCAGTGTAGAGAGTGGTCTGTGGTGCCCATGGCTGCCATGACCATGCCCATGGTTTTTCATCAACAACCATGTCAACAGAGCGTTTGTTATTTTCTAAAAATTCACGTTTCTCATTCTCTTCCTTTTTCATCGTCTTCCTTATATTCTTTTGAATCGTTTTCTTTCGGTGGACACATGCTATTTTTTCTACTTAATTTTTTTTCTATTTTGTCTCTATGTTGTGCCAGGGTTTTAATATTGTTATGTTGTGCTAGGGTACCAATCCTATGACTGTCGGGAAAAAACATAGGATAGGATGAACACATGCGGGCAGGGGAGTAGCCCTTCAAGGGGTAGTGGATGCAAGAGGTGAAGGCGGCCTTGGCAGATGCAGGTTGGACTCTATGTGCATGGTCTTATCTTTGTACGTCGAGGGCTATTTCGTCTACCGATTGACTATACGAGGAACATATGTCGAAGGAGTGCATCACTTGAATACGATGCCTATTGACAAAAGGAACCCAACATAATAAAAAATCGTAGGGATGAGGACCAAATGTGGTTTCGTTGGTTGACTCGGATGAGTTTGTCACTTCACGAAGATGACTATTGATGGAGAGGAGTCCCTCACTTGAAATAACTTGTGTTGAGTGTCCCATTTTATTCAATTTTATATTCAAGAGTAAAATAGAACCATCTTTTTTCCTATATCTTCTAGACAACAATAAGGATGAAAATGGGTCTAATATATATTTATTTAATTAGTAAGAGAAAAGAAACAATTATGACCCACTCAAAACCGTTTGATTTTACTAATATAAAATATTTATATAGTTCTTATATTTAATATTAATAAATAATTTTAAAAATTGAAGTATGTTTGCATAGTATAAAGTGTCTTAATGGCTGTTTTTTTTTAATATGTGAAGCTTTTAAATGTTTTTTTATAAAATAACGGTTTTCTTTGGGGAGGGTTGGGGAAGAATGAGGGTGGGTATTTCTTCTTGAAAAATATGAATTTAAATTTTTAAAGAAACTATTTTTTATGTGTGGATAGCTTAGCAATGTTATACTATTGGTATAAATTTGAAGTAGTACTTTGCAATTTTTTTTGCTTGTGGAAAACACCTCAAATGGGATGTCACTTTTGGGTAATTCCCAAGGAAGCAGAGGTATCTATTCCGCCAAAAATACCCAAGAATTGCACTTGGCCTACCCTCTTCAAGCATGCCTAAAACAACAACAAAAAATAACAAACAAACACAAAAAACACAACATAAAAAAACAAAGACAAACAAACAAAAAATAAAAACCATAAAACAAACAAAATCAACATAAAAGCATAAATACAACAAAAAAACTCAAAAATAAAATATAATAAATAAAATAAAAAATAATAACAAAACACAAAACACATAAGAAAACCATAAAACTACAAAACACCACACAAACACTTGAAAAAAAAAAAACAAAAACACGAAAAACAAAAACATAAAAACACAAAAAATAACAAAAACAATACCAAAAAAAAGAAAAAAACAAAAATAAATAAAACAATACAAAAAACACATGCATGCCTCAAAAAAAAAAAAAAAAAAAAGAAAACAAAACACAACTATGATATTTTTAGGCCAAAATACTTTTAAGGAAAGATTCAACAGAGGAAACATAAGAAAAATATGTCTAAGCTAGGGAACTAAAAAACCCTAACCGAACCAAAGAGAAGCAAAATCAAAGAAAAAAGGAACTAGATACCTCTAGTACATGAGCCATCCAAAGAAAGTATAAAAAGTAGAGCTTCCCTAATTTGTGAAGCTCGCTATCTAGGAGGGTGGTCATAGCAAGTAAGATCACCTTTTTCCAATGCCCAATTAGCTAAAGAATCAACACTCTTTTTTAGTTATCTAACCACATGATTGTAATCCACTTTCAAAAAGCCCACCTAAATTAATTGAATCTTCTCAAAAATTCTTTTTATTCTCCAATCAACCTTATGATTCTTGAAATAAGTCTTAAGAAGATTAATCATGAGTTGGGAGTCATATTCAACCAATACCTTTTCCCATCCAACCTTAGCAGCCTCTTAAAGGCCTCTGAGGATACCATACACCTTAGCAAGGTTATTATAAAGGATACCCAAGTTCTCAACAAAAGTGAAAACCAAGGAGCCATCTGAAAGTCTACCAATTTCTCTTACACTAGCTTTTCTAGGGTTCCCCTTAGAGGCTCCATTGATATTGATTTTTCCATAATCCTTAGGATGAGGCTGTAAATTGCTTGTTCTTTCCATCTTGCAATTACTCACATTTCATTTAAGTCAATTTTCTTTAGAAGAGTTAATATTCAATATTTGCATCACTTGATCCCATATTTGGTGGGAGTTTTGGGGGTGATTAAGGAGTTGTTGTACTGATTCAACTAAGTTGGGAATGGTCTTTTTCTAGATATAGTGAATATCCTTCTTTTCTGGATTGAAAATTGTGTTGTTCCTTTCATTCTAGATATTCCAAGGTAGAATGGTAGAACCCATCCAAACTACCTAATAAAATGATCAACACCCTGTTGTTTAGGCCAATCCCTCCAAAGTTGTTCAAAAGTAGAAAAATTGGACCATTGTAAGCCAAGTATGATGGCCATTCTCCTCCATAGCTCAAAGGCTAAGGTACACTCAATAAAAATATGGTTAAGAGTTTCCACATTCTCTCCACACATTTTGCATCTAAAAGGACCATGAAAACCATGTTTCATACCATTTAGCACCCTACAATGCAATAAAAGCCAAGTAAAAAACCTCACCTTAGGCCAGATATTTTAAGCCCACAACTGATAAAATATGTCATAAAATTGGTTGGGATTATTATGGCATAAGGCCAAATAACCTTGAGCAACTGAATACTCACCCTTATCAGTGTTGTTCCATCCAAAATAATATTTAATGGGACCAAGAGAGAGATCTCATATGCGAGATGCATTGGATGTCTTGTCTTTGAATTTCTAGAATTTGCATAGGCTAGTCCTCAATAGGGATCCAATATCTACCAATATCTAAAATACCAATATGGTATCGACAGTAATTAGCTTCCTTTATCCAATTAGCTCGGTGAAGCTCCTCCATCCAAGGCCTCTAATTAGGAAACTAAGTTATCAAAGGCTAGTGACCATCCCAAGAATTTGTCCAAAAATTGACCTGCTAACCATTATGAATGACCCAAAACAACTTTTTCTTAATCAAACCCTCACTTAAGAACTGCTAAAATGGGAGAACCTTTGGTAGGAAATTGATAGCGAACAAGGTCTTCAGGACTTTTGTTCTCATCATAGTTAGAATGGATATTATTGGCCCAAAGGGCATTGGGGTTATGTAAAATCTGCCAATACAATTTAGCAGCTAAATCTTTGGTGTTATTAATAGCAGACCAAAATAATAACTCCCCTTCATTCTTAGGAAGACATAAAGTGTCCCATTTCACCAAGGCCTATTTTCTTCTCCTTAGTACCACTCTAGAGGAACCGATGATTAATTTGATTTAATTATCAAAGAATAGCCTTCGGGATATTCAACATGATAGAAACATAAATAAGTATAGCTTGAAGGATAGATTTTACCAAGGTAATTTTACCCCCAAAAGAAAGCCACCTATTGGTCCACTTTCCAATTTTCTTCTTAACTTTGTCCAACAACCAATTCCAATCTTTATTTTTCTGTCTTTGAGTATTGATAGGGATGCCTAAATAAGTGATCGGAGGGGAGGTATTATTATATCTTAATTTATCAAAGACCATGTCTGGTAGAGCAATAAAATAAAATGACTTTACACTTGTCTTTATTGATCAATTGCTCGGTAGCCTTAGAAAAATAGTTAATGATTTGCGTAATTTTAGAAGCTTCCTTAAAAATTGCTTTACCTAACAGGGTAGAGTCATAAATAAATTGAAGGTAAGATATAGGTCTAGCTCCATGAGAAATGGTAACTCCCTCAAGGGTTTTCTTATCTCTATTTTTTGTTATAGTCCTACCCAAGCATTTAGCAAGAATGATGAATAAATAAGGGGAGAGAGGGTCACCTTGCCTAATACCTCTAGAAGTTGGGAACAGTTGTGAAGGCCTCCCATTGATAAGAATTAAGTAGGATATTGAAGAGATACAACCCATAATCCAGTCCATCCAGTCTTAAGAGAAATCAAATTGCCTCAAAACTTTGATAAGGAAGTGCCAATCCTCTCTATCATAAACTTTGGATAATTCTAAATGAATTAACATAGAAGGAGATTTTTGCATTTCCATGGAATGAATGGCTTCTTGAGCAAGAACTATCTCATCCACTATTTGATGCCCTTCCACATAACCTCTTTTTTCAAGGGAAATAATCTTATGCAAAAGAGGTTTAAACTTTTTTTCCAAGAACTTAGTAATAATTTTGAGAAGAACATTACATAAAGCAATAGGTCTAAAAGATGAGATATGATAAACCTCTTGAAATTTTGGGACAAGAGTTATATAGGTTTTATTGATAACCTTCAAAGTTTCTTTGGCTTTCTTGGCTTCTTCCACCACCTCTAATAAATCAACATGAAGAGTATCCTATAACTCTTGGTAGAACTCAATGAGAAAACCATCAGGACTTGGGGTTTTTCCTTTTTGTATTTTAAAAACCACTTGTTGAAGCTCATTAATAGAAAAAGGAGCAGCTAAAATAGATCAATTGAAGAACATTTTGTTGAGAAGCTGAGTCAAGAGGAGTAGCAGTAAAAAGATTGAAAAAGTAATTCACAACAATAGATTTCATGCCATCCCAAGTGTAGACAACATCTCTAGAAACTAAATTTAGAAAATAAATAAAGTTGTGAGATCTTTGAGCTAGAAGAGATTTGTGGAAGAAATTTGTGTTTCGATCACCTTCTTTGAGCCATTGAATTCTAGATTTTTTCTTCCATAAGAGTTCTTTTTTTTTTCCATTCCTCTAACTAAGCTATGAGTCTAATTTCATCTATACTTCTACTCTCTATGAGGCCATTTAAATGGATTTTCTTATTCAAATTATCAATTTGAGCAATAACTTCATGTTTTCTTTGTTGAACATCTCCAAACTCCTTCCAGTTCTAAGTCTTGATTTTGGACTTAATATATTGTAACCTTTTGGCAAAATATAACATCTTAGTCCCATATCTTGGTTTATCTTCCTTCCACCATTGTTGCACTTGAGGTCTAAAGGAACTATCTCTAAGCCACATTAACTGAAATCAAAGGAGAGAAACTCACATTGATTTTCCAAATTTCCACCATGACTGGCCAATGATCTAAACCAACATTGTTAAGATTCTTCACTTTAGGAATGTGAGCATGGATTAAGAAATGGTCAGAGAGTAGGAACATATCCAATCTCTCCATGATACAAGCTAAGCCTTGCCTTCTGTTAGACCAAGTCATAATGCCATTATCTGGCTAGATGTCCACAAGATGAAGGTTTGCAATCTATTCATTCATGAGGTTAGTGCTCCTGTCCAAATTTCTATTTCCCATCATTTTTTCATCCAGAGAGAGGATGGTGTTGAAATCTCCTCCTATCAATATCCAAGCTTCAAGAAAATGAGAGATAATATAAGTTATATTCTTTTATTGTTTTCTCTTTCGCTCCAAAGAAGTTGAAGCATAAACAGTTATGCAAAGCATAATTTGGTTGGAATGTATACTTTGAATAGCTATAGCTAAAAGACCCCATATTCCAACCATATGGTAAATAACTACCTCTTTTGGGTCCCAAAGGTAAACAATTCCTAGAAGTCCCTTGGGAACTGAGGGAAACAACTTTTCTAACTAGCCAAATTTTACTAGCAATTGAATCCATTTCCTCTATTGACATCTTTGTTTCTTGAAAGAAAACAAGATGAGGATGGCTTTTCTGAATCATTTATCTAATTTTATTTTGTTTTAAAAGATTCCCTTTAAATCTTCTAATATTCCAAATGATGATATTAATTAAAACCATGACTTTAGTAAGGGAATTAATCTTACCTTCCTCTACAAATTTTTCACCTTATTTTACCATATACTGCTGATTGGTTTTACGACTTACTTTTTAATTAGAATTCATCTTTAATTTTTTTTCCCTATTTTTAGTATCAATCAAAAAAATTAAATATCATTTTTAGAATAACATACCCTGGGTTGAAGGAACGGACAAAGTATACTTAAAATATCCTTCTAAATCAAAATAACATAAGCTCATCAACGGAATAGATGCTCTCCCATGTGACTATAGTTGAATTAACGTACTTATTCTTGGTGATAAAAAAATAATAATAATAATAACAAATTTAAGTAAATTTAATCTCTTGTTTTTCTTACAGTTCAACCACACTGTTAAGAAAAAATAATTGAGTCGTTAAGTCTTTCTTATTGTCTTTAGTGCGTCGTCTGTGTTGTACTCGACAAACGATGTGACAAGTATGTTGGAATTTTGTTTTATTTTAATACTTTTTCTTATGTGAAGCTTTTCAAATTTTCATAAAAATATAATTTTCATTAGAAAAGTGTGTAATTCAATGTAACCACATATGAAACGTCCAAGGACGTAGGATACCATACCTTACAACTGTGTTGTGTCCAGTGTCTTAGTAATGTTCCTGCCCATAGATATGCAAATCTCATAACCACTTAACAAGTTTGGCCATCATACAGAGGAGTCCATTCATTTGACCTTAAAAATAAGGATCATATAAATATATAAAAAAACAAAAAAATATTTTCATTGCCTCTTCTCAATTATTTTGGATGAGAAGTGTATTTGATTCAAATTTTAGAGGTGTTAAAATGGTATTTATATATAAACATATAAAAAACGAAAAAATATTTTCGTTGCATAGTTGTTGGCCTTCTGAATTATTTTGGGTGAGAAGTGTATGTGAATTAATTCAAATCTTATAGCTGCTAAAATATCCTTTATATATAAAAACAAAATATATTTTCATTGCATGGTCACCTTCTGAATTATTTTGGGTGAGCAGTGTTTATGCGAAGTAATTCAAATCTTAGAGGTGTTTAAATGGCATTCTAACATCTGACTATTTTATCTCCTTCCTATTTAAATTTTCTATTTGATTGTTGAACAACGCACACATACTTCATTTTTTTAAAAGCTTAGTTAGTGGGTCATTTTCAAACCATGAGCACCTTTACATATGTGGGGCTCAAAGCAGTTGCCCAATAGCACGTTGGAGGATCTCAAGTCCTTGTGAGTTATATATATATATATAATATTTGAAAGGATATTAAACTTATAATTTGCTATAATAACATATTCTACATTTTAAATTTTTGTATAATATTAATTTAAATATTTTAATATTTTTTGATCTTATAATTTAATTTATTATTATTCAGTTTGTTTTTTAATTGTACATTTTTTTCGGCACATATCAAGGTAGATCTTTTCATATAAAGGCATGAAGAGTTGAAGTTGGAACTTAGGAATACTTGTCCCCAAATTTTAAATTATTTGACATATATATTATTTTGATGTATTTTTATAATTAATAAAATTTAATACATTTAAGGAGGTAAAGTGCTCCACCTAACTTTAAAGTATGGTTATGAATATTCTCGAAGGTGTGTATTCAAAGTTTATTATAATTTTTTATATTGCGATTATATATATATAATCGCAATATAAAAAATTATAATAAACTTTGAATACACCTTCGAGAATATTCATAACCATCCTTTAAAGTTAGGTGTGTATTCAAAGTTTATTAAATTTTTATATTGTAATTATATATATAAATTGATCGATCGTGAGTTTTGAAAGGGTTTTCAAAACTTTGGTACAAAAAGTTCACTGCACCAACAGCAACGAATCAGTCCATAGGCTTACAAGGAACAGACCCAAAGGAAAAGAATAGAAAAAAAAGAAAGGTAACAAAACAACCAACGTCCAAAAAGACTGAAAGAGCGGTCTGGATGGGAAGCACTAAACCTAACACCAGCAAAACCACCAACCGAGATAGCATCAAGGACAAACGGACCACACAGGTCAACCACAAAAATTGAAGAGATCTCCATGGTCACCAAGGATGTTATCATGGGTATTAAACACATGATTTACCTGAACATAGAGGTCCTCAATGGTTTTAGCAGTTTAATTAAAGATTGTGCAAGTCTCTCTGGTAGCACTAGCAGCCACAAATAGCTAGATAGAAGTATTTGAAATCAAATCTAAAATAGAACTTCGCATTAGATTACCAGACTTCATTTTTGCAGGGCCATCAAGAGTGTGACTGTAGGCATGCCACTTCTCTTTCTACCAGCATGTTGACTTGCTGCAAGCGATAAGGCCCAAGATAAGCCATCTCAATATCATCTTCATAGTCATCATCACTTATCTAAAAACCATTAGCATTGGCATGCAACCCTAAGACAAGGGTTGAGAGGTCTTCTTCTGTTTTCACTTTCTTAGATCTTTTCAAACCATGGGACTTGCTAGTAAATTCATGGGACTTGCTAGTAAATTCAACCTGGTTGATCTTCCTCAACGGTGACTTCAACCTGGTTGAGCTTCCTCAATCAATGACACCTGACTTCAAACTAGTGCTATTAGACTTAGGATTAATAGAACGAGGGATTCTGTTCAGGGAACACATAGTCGAGGTCATCCTCATCATCGACCTCATCAATGGAAATGGTGACGCGGCTATTCCCACTATTTCTAAATATAACAATAGTATTTTTAAATATAACAATGATCAAACTTGTAATATGTAATTGTATATATTTGATTAAATGAAAATATTTTTTATTTTATTTTATTAAAATAAATTTTAATTTCTATGATGTTATATGGTATGTATATCATAAAATATATGTATAATATTTGCGTGATGTTGTCATTAGAAATTGATGAAATTAAAAAATAAAAAAAGCATATTTTGTTGTGGATTATTATTATTATTATTTTTATTGGTTGATAAAAGGGGTTTTGAAAGGTCTGAAACCTTTTACACAAACATAACAAAGAAATCTTGCAAGAAGCAAACTAACTAAACTAAGAGAAAACAACCTTGGAGAGGAACAAAACAACCAACTTTAAACTAGAAAGGAGGTGCAAACAAGAGGGTTTTGAAAGGAATCCCACAACCTTTTACAACAACTCCACCATAGGAGAAACCACCCTAAAAACATAGCAACACTGAAGAGACTCCCTATGCAGAGTGATTTGAATCTGAAAAAAAAAAATACCCAAAATGAACAACGATCCAACGCTCAAATTCAAATTCAAAGCACTTCCTTGATAATCATTAAATGAAAACAACAATAAAGGATTTACAAGATCTATAGGGAAATTCAAATAAAAATTGTTTTGGTATCCCAAAACCACCCCCAGAAACTATTGGTCGAGAAACCAAGAAACTCTGTAGTGCTTAGAAAATTTCCAGCCGAGAGACCAGGAAACACTGCAGCACCCCGAGCACAAGGAAGGTCTGGGAGAAATCTAAGGGAAATCAACTCATTTGGTGGCATGGACCAAACCAGAAAACCATCTACCTAATTTTTTGGCCATCCTGATCTCATTGCCCTTTCTGCAAAGATTCCTAGATTTTGGCCTGGGTGAGCCTTTCTCTAAGTTAAGCTTGGGAGACACCATAGGGTTGTCCAAGCCAAGCACAGGGGAAGCATAGACCTCCTTAGGGGAATAATATTTTCTATCAACCCTAGGATTTGAAACCTCCAAACCCTTAGCCACCTGATTTACCTCAGTCCCTTCCAACCCAAGGCATTCAAAAGAATTCTTAAGAATAAGGACAATCTCATTCTCCATCGAGTCCAAGTGAGGAACAACTTCCAAATTATTTTGGGATTCCAATCCAAGAGTGACCACATTGTCCATATCATTCCTCCGTGGAGATGCAATATGAACTCCACAATCTTCACCCATTTTTGACTGAGGAAAAATAATTTCTTTACCTTTCAAAGTCCCTTGGGCATTTTTCTACCATATTTTTTGTTTCTTGTGCAAGGTTTTCCTAACAGTTAGATCAACACAATTTGAAATCTATGAAGCCTGCTAAGAAAATGGCTTCAGAGACTTCTCCTTTCTTAGAAATGAATATTGGGTCTTCAAGTGTCCTCGGGTGTGGTACTCAATACAAAATGATGGTTTGTTTTCAGAAACAATGGCCTGGAATCTTCTTTTGGATCCGCAAATGATATCCACATAGGTAGGTAATTCAAAATCAAGATTTAAAATAACACATATTCTGGATTACGTTAGCCTTGACTATGCTTTCATCATGGGGTCGAGGGAAACAAAGTCACCAATAGCTTCAACAATTGGGAGAAAAATCCTCTCATCCTAATATTGGAGGGGCAGGCTGAGGGGCCAAAACCAAATGGACATCGAATTAATAGATTGGATTCCAGGATCAAATCCTCTACCCATTTTTGTAGGAACAAGATTTTGCAACCATAGAACCAGGGTCCACCAGTCAAGATGTAACTGGTATCTTGCATGTTGTTGAGGCTTATGAGGAAAAACCCTTTGGACATGGCCTTGATTTCCATGGATCCACTGGGATGCCATTTGGACGATACCCATTTCTTGATTGGTTCAATGTCACGATGGCCTCTCACAAATTTCCCTATCAGGGACAAAGAGCTTCGACTGATATTTGAGTCCATAACACCAGGAGGAATGGAGATCTCCTTGCCTTTACGGGTGCAAGAGATTGGGTTTGAAGAGACAAACACATATCCCTAATTTTTAAATTTATCAGTATAGGACTTGAGAGGAGAACCTCGAGACTCGCTCAAAGGGTTTCTTCTAGCGATTTGAACTCCAAAAACTACATGTGAAACACAACCGCTAGAGGTGTGACCTCCGAGAGGGGATCCACCTAGATTTTCGATGCCTGTATCTTCCAAGACATCATCATTGGCATTGCCAGGAGGGTTCTCTGGATCGTCACCATCGCCAATGTCAGATTCAACTTTCCCGTCGATCAAAATTTTGAAATTCCCATTGCCATCGCCAAAGCGCTCCATCTTCGCACAAAACTACTGTTTCAATCGATATTTTTTCTCTACTCTTCCAATGAAAAATAGCTAGATCAGTCATTATCATACAAATATCCCTCTCCCTCCACATTTCTATTGAAAAGCCAGCCAGATCGATCATTACCATACAAAAATCCCTTTCTCCCTCCAATCTTCCATCCTAGATTATATATTTCAATAGCTAATATACTTACTATTTTTTCATTTTTAATATGTTTTTAAATATTTATATTTAATTTTAAAATAAATATTAATAAGTAACTTTATATTTCTATTGATTACTTTTTAGATAAAAACTAAAATACTTTTTCATATACTTGTTTGATTATATTTTTAAATTGTTTCAAATGATAATAAAATCTAAATATTTATATTTATTATTTTAATTTTTATGATAACAAATGATAATAACTAATTTTTTATTTTTAACTCAAAATAAGTTTAGTGAGCATTTTGTAATTTTTAAATTTTTTTTCAAATTTTGTTTTTGAAAAATGAATTTATAAAAAAAATAATAATTAAATGCATGTTATTTGAAAGTAAATTTGTTTTCATTTGCGTATTCTATAAACTTTTCAAATCCAAATATTTATATAGTCTAATTTTATTTTCATTTGTGTATTTTGTTTTTGAAAAATGAATTTATAACAAATGAATGCATATTATTTGAAAGTAAATTTCTTTTTATTTGTGCATTATTTAAAATTTTCAAATCCAAATATTTATATAGTCTAATTTTATTTTCATTTGGGTAAATTTAAGAATCATAAGTTATGATTATGTTTATTGTATTTGTGTTTATTATATTATTAAATGGCTTGTATATTTGTTTTAATCTTATATTTAATATAAAATTATTGGAACATTTGATTGCATGTGCTATAAAATTATTTACATGTTCTAATGTTTGAATTGGTTTTTAATTTTTGCTTATTAATTTTGAAAGTATCAAGTTATTATTTAGTTATGAATAATTTATTTAATTATTATTTTTTACTATATTTTTTATTTTATTGTTTAATTTTTTGTGGTATATGAGTGTATTTAATTAGAGACATTATGATATTTTTTATATATATTTTACTTTTTGAAATTGTTCAATTGTGTGCTTCATTTATAAGTATTGATATAAAATCACATGAAAATAATTTTTTTGATTTAATTTACAAGGTGGGGTTTTGAAAGAATCCCCACAACCTTATACAGAACACTCCAAGAGGAGTTAGCCAATAGTCCATCCTTTAAATAAAAAAACTAGCACAAAGGTAGGTCCAAGAAATATTGCTACTGGTTGATTTAAAATTCAAAATTGTAATCGTGTTCAAATAGTAACACTCCTTTTGAAATTAAATTCAAAATAAGCTTCACCTTGCCCCATAAGGGGCCTAAGATTGAAAATACTTCCATCCTGCAGTGTTCACCCAACCAATTAAAATATAAGATTTTTAAAATTAAAACTACCACACCCAAAAACCCTTTTTATGGATCCAAACAAAGAACCAATAGGTAAAATATGGAAGCTTGTAGCTAAACCCCAAAATGAACAAGCAGACTCTATTCTACATCTGAATGATATTCAAACCCTGTTCTACATCTGAAAGGATTACCAGACCCTATTTTGCATTCAAACAATATCCAGATCCTGTTCTGCATTTGGACGGACTATGAGACCCTATTTTGCATCCATCCGAACGGACTACCGGATCCTGTTATGCATATGTACAATATTCGGACCCTGTTCGACATTCAAATGGACTACCAGAATCTGTTCGGAATTCAAACAATATGTAGATCATGTTCTACATTCAAACAATATCTAGATCATGTTCTGCATCTAGACAGATTACTGGAGCCTGTTATGTACAGGGTCGATATTCGAACCTTATTTTGCATTTAGATGGACTATCGAACCCTATTTTACTAGACCTTGTCGATGCCCCCCCTGAACCCCTCGATGATGTAGTAGGAGGGCATTGCCCCCGTACACCCCCCTTTATGGAGTGGGTCCAACTGCGGATGAAAAAAAGACCTCCAAATTATAGAGAATTTGGTTCCACAACCAATACAATGTTCTGTACCCATTTTGAGATTGGACCTTTTTCTACACCTAGTTCAATATTGAACCATTTTTTGCATCAATCCATGCATGGATCTCATTTTCCATCCGGTCCGGCTAGAACTTTCTAATTCACCAATATTTTAGTTTAGTATACTTTGTAATATATAATTGTTTGCATGTTTGTTTTTATTTTTATGATTACCTTCAAAGAAGTGTAAAATTTTGTTGTAACAATTTAAAATTTTATTTGTAAAAATTTGAAATTTTATTTGAATATAAATTTTCTTTAATTTTATATTTAGTGTTTAAACTGTTATTATCAATGTTTGATATTGTTTGAGTGTTTAACTATACTTTATACATATGACCGTGCTATAAAATTGTTTGTATACTTGAATGTTTGTGTATGCATTAAAAAAATATGTATTCCTTGTTTATGCACTTTATTTTTTAAAAACTATTTCAGCATTTAAATAATTTATGTAATATGTTTGTGTGTTTTTTTATGTATTCTACTATATGAAATTTGGTCATTCTGTGCTCTTATTTTTTTTATATATATTTATAATGCATTGTATATATGACATGACAATATTTTGATATACATGTGTTATTATATGTAGTATAAAATTATTTATATATTTATTTATAATTATTTTTTAATTATTTATAAGGTATTGAAATCATCTTCATTCAATCATTGGTCTCTTCCATAAAAATTAAGAAATCTAATTAGTTGACCTAATGTCATTATATTTTGTTTATGTATATATTGCTATTTGAAATTATTTGATTATTTATTTTATTTGTATATTTATTTATATATTTGTTCTAGAATATATCACATAAAAATAATTTATGTATACTATCTATTTATTTTTGTTTTTGTATTTTGTAGTTTGAAATTTGATTATTTTTATATATTTATTTTTCTTCGATATTTATTTGCATACACATTCTATTGTATATAATATGACAATATTTTTTTTTAAGAGGGTATATGTGGCTTCTATTAGGGGCCATTCCCATAAAAATATTACATTTGTTATAGCATACATTTTTATCATAGGTTTTTCATTTATTTTTTCTCTTAAATATATTATTCAACTTTTTCAAAGTGCTATGTTTCTACAATCAACTTCTTGACATCATTTTGATTACAAAAAATCTCACTTGGCAAGTAAAATTTGAATTTTACCTAGATGAAGATCAACACCATAATTTGGTAATTTATGTACTAGATTTCTTTATAAATATGCTCACACTGCTAGGAGATTGCCTCTGGTAATAGATGATGAACATCAACAATAATATTATTTTTTATCCAATCTCCACATCCATTTTTGTTATTATAATTGATGTTAATTTGTGAGTCCCCCTCAATTGAAATATATTTCTACATTTTTTTGCGACAATTTTAATCCTTATAAGAAGTGCCCTAGCCTCTCCATAGTTGTTAGTTGAATTTCCATATGATTCTGAATAAGTGAGGAGATTTTTCCATTCACTATTTCTAAAAACACCACCTCCACCAACTTTTCCTAGATTTCCTTTAGAAGCACCATCAGAACTAATTCTAATAAACCCAATTTTTAGACATTTCCATTATACAATAGATCAAAGTAGATCCATTATTGTTTTAATTTCATTGTTGTAGATGACTCTTCCATGTCCGTTCAAATCCTATAGCCAATTTATTAGCACCTCTTTTTATGTAATTGAGACTTTCCATTATGAGCATCATATTTGTAGATATTGTGTAAGAGGCACCAATATAGATCCAAACTTAGGCATGATTTTGATATTTTATTTTAAAAAAATCTATTATTCCTTTCAAGCCATCAATTCCAAAAAATAATGGGAGGACCAATCCTCTAAAGAATATATATTTCTTTAGCTTTTAAATAATTTATCCAATATTTTATCAACTCCTTCAATGTTGATGGAACCACCAAATATAATTTCATAATTTTTTTAAAATAACCCTAAATGATGTGAGCAAATGGATAATAAAGAAGTAAATGGTTTGACGTTTCTAAATCCTTATCACACAAGACACATCTAAAGGGTACATAATATCATCTTCTTTGTAGACTCTCTCTCATAAGAATATTACTTTTAATTGCTAACCAAAGAAATGTTGAGGCCTTAGGGAGACCCTCTAATGACCAAATGTTCTTCCACAAATTTTTTTTTGGAGAAAGAAATTTTGATTGTTCTAAATTCTCATATCCCAACCTTGTTAGAATAAGAGAATATTATCTTAAGTTTCACTAGGATAGACACTTGAGTTTCCACTTCTCCATGTGTCAGAAGAACTCTCAGTGGTGTCTTCATTAGATATGATGATTTGTTGTAATCCAACAGCTCTCAATGATTAACTCTGCTATTTATACAGAGCTAATCCTTGGAATAAATCAATCAGTTCTACTCTTCTCTTCATCTCTTGTAATGCTTTGCATATCTACTATGAAATTCTAACATGGTACTAGAGCAAAAAATATTTTGCTAGTATTCTCTCTTGAAGGTTCTAGGATCTAATTCATTTACTTTGGATAATTTTTTTTGGCTATCTAGCTTCAAAGTTTGCAGTAGTCTCCTTTTATCCATAGTTTTCTCTTTCAACATATTTATTTTTTTAAATATATGTTGCAAATTCTTTCAAAATTGTGTTAAATTCATGCTTGAGGAATTTTTTTTTTAAATATAGTTATTTTATTTTCTTTAAACACAAGGTTTACCCTGTGTGAAGGCGCTATTCTCGCCCATATTCAAAGAAAAAACCTCTTTTTTTTTTTTCCTCTATTCGATATTCATTTTAACTGGCACTTATCGGCCCACCAATCTAGAAATATCGTTTGATTTCCACTTATTTTTATAGCCCAAATATCGTTTATTTCTAACTAAAGTGTTTACTTAGAGTGTTTTGAGTTTTATTCGCTCTTGAAGGACAACAGATTTCCTCATTAAAATTTAAAATTGGTGCACTCGATGTTTTCTTTGGTACACTCAACGTTCTCTTTGGCTCTGTTCCAATGTCTCTCATTTACCGTATTTCTCGTTGTTCCTCTCAGAGTTGCATTTCAACCGACGCTCTCTCTTCGTCGGTCAATATATATCATTTCCCTATAGGTTTTTAGAACCAAGATTTTCTTTCATATATTATTGCTCTAATAATTATTCATTACAACAAGAGTCAAAAGTTTCTCGATTTTAGCATCCCGTAGAGGTCCCTCTCCTTTTAGTCGTTTTGTGTAGGTTTCACTGGTTCGTTAGAGGCAGCGCTCTTCCATCTATCCATTTGGGACTTTAGGGATAGATAAATTTTTTTAAAATTTGTGTGCAGCATCCTAATAGTTTTATGTAGGTTTCGCTGGTTCGTTTGAGGTAACGCTCTTCCATCTGGCCATTCGATACATTACCAAGAAATAAATAATTTTTCATTGTAAAAATTATGTGCAAGTTTCACTGTCCATCCAGAGACATCACCCATTGGGCACATCTCTCTGCTTCCAAACTAAATTAATTTTTTAATTATTATATTTCATTTATCCTATTATCGATATTATTGAGCATAACATTTTATACAGGAAATCTGGAGTGTTATATTATTTTTTAACATTCTCATCTACAGGTTTCTTCATTCTGCTCTTTCGACAACGACCTGGTAGGGTGAAGGGGCCCCTTCGACAACAATCTCTTCTCCAGTTGATACCAGTTTTCTTGGAGTGACCTCTCTTTGTCCTCTTGGTAGCTTCCTCTCTCTAAACAAATCACCTCTACTTTTTTAGAGGCCGAAATTTTGTATTATTATTTTATTTCTCCTCATTTATTTTTTTATGTAAAAGTTTCTTTCAAATCCTTGTGCTTGAGTGCATTTTTTGTGCTCAATTGGTCCATCACTTTAAGTGGGGTGTGCTATATTTTGTCAATATTCTTCAATGATTTTAATTTCTTTCAAGTAATTATAAGGTCAAAAACTTAATATTTCATAGTGAAGATCACAAAATTTCATTTTGCCTTATTTAAGGGGGACCTATATTTAAAAGTTACTATCATTTTTTGTCTATCTTAATCAATGCTTAAAGTTATTTTCTTTAGATATACTTTATATTTCTTAGGGAAGATATTCAAAAATTTAATATTAATCCCATTTTTTGTAAGGCCCATCTTTAAAAAGAAAAATAGCATATATATATATATATATATATATATATATATATATATATATATATATATATATATATATATATATATATATATATATATATGTATATATATATATATATATATATATATATATATATATTGAATTTACATGGTGGAATCGGTAGCCGCCACGAATCCGGGTAGGCTATCTAGCTTTTTATGGCCGCCACAGTATTCTACGTTGTCTGCCCTAGAAGCCGCCACACAGATCTTCGTGTAATCTTCCTCTATAACCACCATGCCACAATAATTTTAAACCTTTTACGCCACTAAAATCACCAGGAAAGGAACAAGCATTCAGTCCAGCGAGGCCCGAAGTTTGAACCTTGGACCTCCGCCCCCTTGTGGGGTTTGGATGAACCAATTGGTCTACACCTCGGACCTAGAAGAAGTATATATTAAATTTAAACCTTTTAAATAAAAATTGTTGATAATTAAATTTGGTTTACAAATTTAAAAATAACCTTTTTTTTCAAAATATCTTTTTCCTACGTTCCATGTATCATTACCCTTAAAAACTTATAATTTCCCTCACATAAGGGCAAGTTTTTGAGGCACTTGGTATAACGGTTTGGCAGATATTTTTATATTTTGTTCCTCCTATTTTTTGTAAGGTTATTTTCACTTCAATTTCGAAGTAAAATATTGACTCCTCAAGTTTTATTTACAAAAATCTCTTTGATAAGTCGTAGTCAATTGTAACCTTAATATAAAAAAAAAATTTAGAGGGGGTTTTATGTGCAACCATATGCACATTGGTGTCTTTTTAAGGGGGTTGTGTTTTTTTTTCTATCTCTTCCTCAAAGTCTTTTTTAGGTTTTCAAGTTAAAAAAGGTGTAATACTTAATATATTTTTTTAGCATACACTCTCTATTTAAAATTTAAAACCAAAATTGTTTATCAAAATTATTAAAAAAAACTATCTTCTTCTCATTATTTTATCTAAATAATAAACTTATTAACAAGTTCTAGCTTTTTTATTATCTAATATTATTTATTTATTTTATTTTAGATAGATATTTTTCAAATTCTTTTCTCTAAGGGTGCTATAATTATTCTCTTAATATTTGTTATTAAAAGTAAATTTTATTTGAGCGTCTCTATAATTTTTTTTACACTTAAATAATTCATAAACCTAAGGTTTAACTTATCTTCCTCAAAATATTTGCCTACGTTCCATGTACAAAAACCATTAAAAACTTATAGTTTCCCTCAAGTAAGGGCAAGTTTTTGGAGGCACTTGGTATAAAGGCCTGGCAAATATTTTTCAATCTTCCTCTTTATTTTGGGAATCTCTCTCACTGATAATTTCCCTCTTGTAAGGGTGAGTATTGAGAACACCCAATTTAATCTGGTTGATATCTCTTCCAAACACCCTTGAAAAATTCTCCTCTATACTTACAGTTTCCCTCAAGTAAGGGTGGGTATTGTGAGGAACCAAGAGGATTTGGCACTCTAAATCAAACATTATTACAACCTCACTATACTTATAGTTTCCCTCTCGTTAGGGTGGGTATATTGAGTTTTCTAATATTGCAAAGCTTCATATCTTTTCCTTATAACAATTGCATTAATCAATTAATTGAAGTTCTAAGGGGGGATACATTGGTTAATTAAAACTTCAATTTTTTCTCTTGTGTTAAAATTATGAATTCAATTGAACCTCTCACCCCTCATAACTTTCACTCATGGGAACCATGGTGATAAAAGTATCATTGATCTCACTTATTATAGCCTTCCTTTTTTGGGCCTCTTCAACCGCATTAAACATATCACTCTTCAATAAATCCCAAAAATTTTGAAATAAAATTATAGGAAATCCATCAGGGTTAAGTGCCTTGTTAGGATTAAAAGATAAAACTACTTCATGAAGCTCCTCCATAGATATCTTCTTCATTAAACTTTAATTTTATCCCCAAGTGACAATATATGAATATATTTGTAGAAGTGTTTCTTATGCCTCCTTATCTTGCCTAGAATATGACAAAAAAGTTTTGAAATAATTAATTGTTTCCTTCCTTATATCTTCTTTGTTCTCATTATTTCTTCCATCTAGGGTTATAATATTTTGGATATGACAAAAAAAATTGTCTTAGTTGTAACATGAAATTTTTAAAGATATTTTTTTTGCATTTTTTTCTCCTTCCTTGAGCAATTTTTCTCTAGATTTTTGAAATCAATATGACTCCTTTTTCAATGCATTATGATAATTAGAAAGTAATTGTTTTTATTTCACATAAGAATATTGAGCCATTGCATTAATTTTTACTATTTATTGTGAACTTTTTAGCTTGGATTCAATTTTTTTGTAATGTTACCAAAATATTTGGAATTCCATATCTTCATTTGATTGTTTAAATATTTCAATTTTTGAAAAAACCTATACATACATGATCCTTCAAATTTTTATTGATCCCACCATATCATAAGCATCTAGAAAAAATCAAGGTCTTGGAGCCACATAGACTAGAATACAAATGGCTTTGGATGACCATTATTAGGTAACTCACAAGTCAAAATAATGGGTTTGTGATGTGAACCTAATCATAATAAAATATCTAAAGAGATTATATACCTTGGTTGTAATAATTTATTCGATAACAAGAATCTATTCAATATATCTGCTATATAATTTTTTCCAATGCATCTATTATCCCATGTGTATTGAAAGCTTGAGAGACTAAAATTCCAAAGATATTTTGAATTGACAAATGAAGAAAAATATTGCATTTATTTAGAAAATCCTAGAATTCCACCCTTCTTTTCCAAAGGAGATAAAATGGTATTAAAATCACCCTCAATAATCCATATATCAAAATGAATCATCATTGTATTTGATAAAAATATAGCAAGGTCCTTCCAACATATTTCATGAGGAGTAACTATAGTTGGAGCATATACATCTATAACCCCATCTTTGATGTTTTCCTATTTCCTGTAAAATAATCCAACATCCCAATTAATTTTTTCTTCTAATAGTTTTCCATTCCATTTGCATTTGTTCCATATTATTGCAATATCACCTGAAGCTCCTATAGAAGAAATTTCTAAACAATCACTTGTCTTCTAAATCTTCTTAAAAGCATCCTTACATTCCTCACCGCTTAATTTTTTTTTTTGTATTAAAATAAATTCAGGGCTATAACAACCTATTAATTTCTTAATAACTTTTTTTAGGGGTTTTATTCATACCCCTAATATTCCATGATATCATTTTCATCATAAACACTTTTTATTTTTATTAGTGGGCTTAGCCCCACTTTTTGTTTACACCTATGATATTTTTATTTGGCTTCCTAGATCAATATACTTTTGAGTTTATTTTTCTCTTTTTTCTTGCTTTGATGCCCTTCCTTTGTTTTGAATTTCTTCTAAAGATTTATGTTGCCCAAAAGAGTCAAAAGTGCAAGGAATAGCATCATTAGAATTTTCTTCTCTATGTTACCCTAAAAACTTTAAACTGCACAAATGATCCTTCATAGTCATCACTTTCTTATGTTGGCCTAAATACCCTAAATTTCCTTGGATATCCTCAATAATATTTTCTTTACTATACTACTCTTGAAATCATAAAGTTAAAGGAATACACTCCATAATAATTTTATGTTTAATGTAAGAAGAATATTTTAAGCTACTTGAAGATATTAAAGGTGATTTACCTAGATTAAGCTTGACCTTATTCACCTCATTTACTTTAAAATTCATCTTCTCATCTTCCTTTATTTTTAAAAATTGCCTTCCCCTCTTCCTTAACACCTTTAGCTCCTTCTATATTTGAATTTGCACATTGTACTTCATAATCCCCCATATCATTTTTTATTCTAATGACTAGTTTGAGTGAAATGTGATAGCCTTTAGCATCTAATGATGTAGAGGGATTTTTCTAGCTACTTTCTTAGGAGTGGAAAATCCTTGATTTGACCTAGCTTCTATCATGATATGGTCTCATGGGTTAAAATTAAAGCTACCCTCATGCCCAAAAAATTCCATCTCTTCTTTCATTTTTTCTTTGTATTCTCTTACCATGTGCTCAGTTTCATGACATTTATGGCTTCAAATGCATCATTTTCATAATCCACTTGTTGATCCCATTATTTTGATTCAAATTTAATCCTAATAAATTATGGTAAAGATTTAGAAATATCCATGGAAACACATATTTTAGTGTATATAACATTATTTCTTTCCTTAGTAGTTGGTCTCCCTTGGATGAATTCACCTAGAGTATTACCAATATTCTTCAAAATCTCCTTATTGATGAGTTTATAAGGAAGTCCAAAAAGCCTAATCCATACCAAAAGCCTTTTAATAGATTTTACATCCATAAAAAAATTCTCACTTCAAGGTTTTAAATTATAATGCATATTTACCCCTAAACCACATGCCTTCATCCATTATTTTATCCCTTATTTCTGAACTAGAGAAAATAATGAGAAAAAATCCTTTTGGAAGAAAATTTATGAAGTAATTTGAATTCAGTCCCCACTTCCACTTAATCAAATTTTCAATTTCAAAAAAACTTGGCCAATATTTGTGAAACTTACAATTAACCCTCTAAACCAGGATTTTTAGCTTTTTGTAGGCTCCTTCGTCTTGAATGGTTCTTTGGATCAAGAGGTAGCCCTCCAAAACCACTTAATCCCATTGATCCTTTCCATGTTTCCAACCCAAGTTTTACTCCCTCATAGTTTTACAAGTCTTTGTAAGAAGTTATTGGCATGGGTGAAATATTCCTCAATAAAACATTATCCATTGTTAATCCCACCCACCAACGTGCCTTTACACCCAATATCCAGTCTGCCATTTGTTTTCTTCCTAATGAAAAATTCATTTTCATTACGCCCATAGATAAAAACTTGGGTGTTTGTATTTTGTACATGGACTGGTAAATTTTAGAAGGCTTTTCCCAACTTTAAGATCAAATTTTTTACTTTGAAGTGAACAAAGTCCCCTGAGGGATATTTTTTATCATATCCAAGACCTTCATGATTGGACCTTTAGGAGGAATCTGCTTTCAGAAAACCACAAAAAAATTATGCTCTAGGTAACATCATCCTCTGCCAGAGTGTGTTTCTTTAACCTAATTCCCAAAATCCACAAGCCCAGGCTTTATGTTCGACCCATCTATTCCTACTGTGGTTTCATGCTCGAACCTCTTTCCAAATGGCTTCATCATCTACTCTTACCAATTTTGTTGAAGCAAAAAAATTATCTCTTGGATTCCATTTCTCTAATTAAATATTTTCATAGCCATATTTTTCTTCAAGATATTATTCTTTTCTCTTTTGATGTTGAGAGCCTCTATCCCAACATCCCCACCTCTCAAGGATTGTAAACTCTTCATCATTTTTTGAGGAATGAATTCGATTTGACCAAGATAAACTTTGTGGTAAGGCTTGCAGAGATAGTGTTAATACAACACTACTTAGAATTCAAAGGAAAAAAATACAGGAAGATAAGAGGAACAACCATGGGAAGTAATTCTTTTTTGTTGTTTATGCTTGTTTATTTCTCTCACTTAGAGGAATATGTATTTAATAATGTTGCTATGAAAAATATTTTATTTTATAAAAGATACATTGATGATGCCATTGGAGTTTGGCATGGCCCTAAGGAGGATCTTAATGGTTTTCTTTCTTCCTATGGTTTCTTCTACGATAGTATTAAAATTACTTTCTTTATTTTTGATTGTGAAGTAACAATTCTAGATATCCAGTGTTTTTTAAGGGGCCTGATTTTGCTCAAACTAGAATTCTTTGCATTGAATTATTTCAAAATTCGATGAATTACTATAAATACATCTCTACTTCCTCTCAACATCTAGTTCATCATAAAAAGCCTTTATCATGAGTGAACTCAACAGAGTTTTGGTTAGAGAAAGATCTAGGGATGGATTTATTTTTGTTAAAAATAAATTTTTAATAGACTCAGAGCTAGGGGATATCAAATTAATTTTCTCTTGCCTTTGTTTGAGAAAGTTAAATTTTATGGTAGGCCTTCACTTTCGGCTAGATTTTTGGACCGAGCTACATGTAGACATGGATCCAAAATAATTTCTCTTATTTTGAAGCTGGACAACTACAATTTTGTTAGAGATCTTCGAATCGGTACAAATATTATTTTTCCAATGTTTAAAAAATGGAGAAAATATAGAGAGCTCAAGTATATTTCTTGAGGCATCATTTGTTGGAGGAACCAAAAAACTCTTCAAAATTATTTTTGTAAAAATAAAATTGTTTGAGGCACTCTTTCCCACCTTGTATTTTCACATTTTTTGACATGTTTCTTCTCTTTTTTGGGTGGGTGTTTTTTTTGGGGTTGAGCTTGGAACTTCTCTTCTTTTCATCATCTTGGTCTATAAACCTATAGTTTATATTAATGCTTTGGTGTTTTTATCCCACATGTATTACTCTTTAGCTCCCTCCCTAGTGTTAGGTCTTTATAAAGAGAGGTTGTACCTCTTTGAAACTCACTCTACTGATGAGACCTATAGGTCGAAACGTGTTCAGATTTTTGAAATTGTATTACTTATTTTATCAGAATAAAATTCAATCTCATGTATTTTATTCCTTTTCTAACTCATGTTTAATATAAAGTTTAATATTTTTCTTCTATTTTTTGCCATGATTTTTTTGTTGGTATTATGCTCTTCACTTGTCACGTAAAGCAATCTGGTGAACCAAAAAGCCTCAAACACTAATAGTATGCTCTTCACTTGCATGTAAGTGATCTAGTGAATCAAAAACTAGTTTGCATTTTTTTTAGTATTGCTACACCATGTTTCATTTTTCATTAATGAGTTTACCCATTAATGGTGCATGCTACTCTACTAGTTATTGACCTTTCATATTTTGAATCATCTCCCATAGTTCTTGATAGTCCCCCTAGTTCCCCTATTCATATTTCTCGTAAGATTCTACGACAAGAGGGTTCATGACAACAAATTTGAGATCTTGAAGAATGGGTCTTTGGCACAGATAAAATGGAAGATTTTTACAAAGGTCTATTAGAAACAAAATGTTTTGCTTAGAATGGAAAAGTTCCTTGTACACAGGATAGAAGGACCTTCATAGATGGAATCGGTGCAATACGTGGTGTTCCTCCACAACCAGAGCCTTTGGAAAAGCTATTGGAAATAAGGTTTGAAGAATTCAAGATTTTGAGTAGAAATGTAGAAAAATACCATTCCAGGCTAACCAGACTTGAATAAAATTTTGGCAAAGGTATTGTTCCACATATTCTATGAATGGAAAATCCACATATTCAACTTCTAGATGAAGATATTAATAAATAATTTTCTAATGAGTCGGAGGCACTCACAAAAAAAAATTGCTTGGAAATGGCTAAATTGTACATCTATAATTTCAAAAAATATACAGATAAATTAGCTACTCATGCCAATGATTATATTCCCAATATTTTATTGCCTACAATTACTAAAATTCTTGCATATTTTTTAAATAAATATAAGATAATTTCTCAAGAAATTGCTTTGGAATGGGAATCCCAAATTAAAGATATTTTTGAAGGAAATATTCAGGCTTGGAGAGTTAAAAAACAAATTTAAAAATATATGTAAGAGAAATCCAAAGCTAGTTAAGAGAAGGCTACTTTAAAAGTCCCAAAAAATAATATGTCAGAAGCTATAGAAAGTGTAGCTGACTTGGTTAAAAGATAAATCATGCCGCAAAATGATCATATGGAAAAACTAATCATAGGTGCACAAAATAACTTTTCGGCACAACACAACAAGAATAGAAGTCACAATAGAGGTCCAAACTAGAGAGCCTCCACCACATAGAAAAGGCAATCACAACAACATCCACAACATAGAAATAAACAACAACGACAACCACAACAAAGGAATAAACAACCAAAAAAACAACAACAACAACAAAAAAAAGGCAACAATAGGGGTATAATTTAAACTTTCAGGGTCCTCCAAAAAGAAAAAAAAAAGGGAGAAACTTCTAGAACCACACTTCCTATGTGTAGCAGCAATTGCAACAGGAATGGCAAAAATTTTTGCAACTTTGATTTTGAGAATCCAAAAAGGGTTTTGCCTTATTTTTTAGAAGCAGCAAGGGTAGGGATTCTTCCATCACCAAAATGGTGGTGAAAACAAAAAATAACCCCTTGGTCTGCAATTTTCAGCCCATAGGATTTTGGTCATCGGTATTTTTATTGGAGTCTTGTTTGGGATGGCAAAATCACAAATCTTGTTGTCCATAATTTTTCCTCAAAAAACTTACCCAGAATGACATTGAGGCCCTTAGTCTGGGTTTAAAATTCCTCCTTGTTCCTCATCCCATAGCCAAAGAGGTTCTAAAACAAGAATTTTAGATTTTTGTATATGCCTTCTTCTTGAATGGTTCTTTGGACCAAGAGGTGGTCCTCCAAAAACACTTAAGCCCATTGATCCTTTCCATGTTTCCAACCCAAGTTTTACTTCCTCATAGTTTTACAAGCCTTTAAAAGAAGTTATTAGCATGGGTGAAAGATTCCTCAATAAAAAATTATCAGTTGTCAATCCCACTTGTAAACGTGCCTTTCCACCTCATATATGGTTTACCATCTGTTCCCTTGCCAATGTCAGATCCATTGTCATTAGGCCCGTAGATAAAAACTTGGGTGTTTGTATTTTCTCCATGGACTAGTACATTTTAGAAGGCTTTTCCTAGCTTTCAAATCAAAATATTTACTTTGAAGTGAACAATGTCCCCTGGCAGGATATTTTTTATCAACTCCAAGACATGATTGGATTTTTAGGAGGAATCTACTTTCAAAAACCATAGGAAATTTATGCTCTAGGTAACACCATCCTTTGTTAGAGTGTGTGTCTTTTACGCGCTCCCAAAAATACACAAGCTCAAGATTTTTGATCGACCCATATCTTCCTATTGTGGTTTCATACTTGACCTACCTCCAAATGGCTTCATCGTCTACTCTTGCCAATTTTGTTGAAGCAAAAAAATCATCTCTTGGATTCTATATCTCTAATTAAAGATATGCATGGCACTAATTTTACTAAGGATATTATTCTTTTTTATTTTGATGTTGATAGCATCTATCCCAGCATCCCCACCTCTCAAGGATTGGCAGCCCTTCATCAATTTTTTAAGGAACAAATTTGATCCGACCAAGATAAACTTTGTGGTAAGGCTTGCAAAGATAGTTTTAACACAACACTACTTGGAATTCAAAGGGAAAAAATATAGGCAGATAAAAGGAACAACCATGGGAAGTAATTTTGCTGTGGTTTAAGCTTGTTTATTTCTCTATCATTTAGAGGAACAAGTATTTAATAATGTTATTGTGGAAAATATTTTATTTTATGATGTCATTGGATTTTGGCATGGCCCTAAGGAGGATCTTAATGGTTTTATTTCTACCTATGGTTCCTTATATAATAGTATTAAAATTACTACATTTATTTATGATTGTGAAGTAACACTTCTGGATACTATGTTTTTTAAGGGACCTAATTTTGCTCAAACTGGAATTCTTTGCACCAAATTATTTTAGAAGCCGATGAATGCATATCAATACATCCCTGCTTCGTCCCATCATCTAGTTCATCAGAAAAAGACCTTTATCATAAGTGAAATTAGCAAATTTTTGGTTAAAGAAAGCTCTAGGGATGAATTTATTTCAGCTAAAAATAAAAAATTTAACAGACTTAGAGCTAAGGGATATAAAATTAATTTTCTCTTGCCTTTGTTTGAGAAAGTTAAATTTGATGGAAGGCCTTCAATTGTATCCAAAGTTTTGGAGCGAGCAACATGTAGACATGGATCCAAAATAAAAATAATTCCTCTTATTTTGAATCTGGACAACTATAATTTTGTTAGAGATCTTTGAATTGACACAATATTATTTCTCCAATGTTTGAAAAAAGGAGAAAATATAGAGAGCTCAAGCACATTTCTTGAGGCATAATTTGTTGGAGGAACAAAAAAACTCATCAAAATTATCAATGTAAAAGTAAAATTGTTTGAGGGACTCTTTCCCACATTGTATTTTCTTATTTTTAATTTTTTTCTTCTCTATTTTGGGTGGGTGTTTTTTTGGGGGGTTGAGCTTGGGACTTCTCTTCTTTTCACCGTCTTGGTCTATAAACCTACGATTTGTATTAATGCTTGGGTACTTTTATCCCACATACATTACTCTTTAGCTCCCCCCTAGAGTTAGGTCTTTATAAAGAGAGGTTGTACCTCTTTGAAACTCACTCTATTGATGAGACCTGTAGGTCGAAACACATTCGGAGTTTTGATATTGTATTACTTATTTTTATCAGAATAAAATTCAATCTTATGTCTTATGTTCCTTTCCTAACTCGTATTTTTTATAAATTTTAATATTTTTCTTCTATTTTCTGCCATGCTTTTACTATTGGTATTATGCTCTTCACTTACCGTGTAACATGATTTGGTGAACCATAAAGCCTCCAACACTAGTAGTATGCTCTTTACTTGCGTGTAAGCAATCTGGTGAATCAAAAACTACTTTGCATTTTTTTTGTTACTGCTATGCCATGTTTCATTTTCATTGATGAGGCCTGATATTTGAACCTTTGACCTCCACCCCCTTTACAAGGTTTGGTCAAACCAATTGGTCTACACCTCGGACCTTATGTGTGCTAAATTATAGATGTTATGAAATTGTTTGTATATTTTATTTCCAAAATTGTTGAAGTACTTTTTTTGCTTGTATACATGTTGGCATAAATTGTTCTTATATTTTATTGTGAGGAATGTCTTGAGTATTTATTATTTGCATCTTTATTTTTATGATTACCTTCAAATAAGTGTAAAATATTCTTGTAACAATAAGAAATTTTACTTGATTATAAATTTTGTTTAATTTTATATATTAGTGTTTAAACACTTGTGTTTATTATAGTTGTTATAATCAATTGGTTGTATATTTTATTGTTTGATATTGTTTGAGTGTCTTAACTATACATATGACCATGTTATTATTAGGTGCTATAAAATCATTTGTATACTTGAATGTTTGTGTATGCATAAAAAAAGTATGTATTCCTTTGTTTATGTACTTTAATTTTTAAAAACTATTCAAGCATTTAAATAATTTATGTAATATGTTTATGTGTTTTTTTATGTATTCTACTATATGAAATTGGTCATTTTGTGCTCTTATTTTTTTTATATTTATTTCTATGTACATTCTACTATATATACGATATGACAATATTTTGATATACATGTGTTATCATATGTGTTATTATATGTAGTATAAAATTATTTATGTATTTATTTATTTATATATAATTATTTTTCAATTAGTTATAAGTTATTGAAATCATCTCCATTCAACCATTCGTCTCCTCCTTCAAAATTAAGAAATATAATTAGTTGACCTAATGTCATTATATTTTGTTTATGTATATTGCTATTCAAAATTATTTCATAATTTATTTTACTTGTACATTTATTTATATATTTGTTCTAGAATATATCGCATAAAAGCAATTTATGTATACTGTCTATTTATGTTTGTTTTTGTATTATGTTGTTTGAAATTTGAATATTTTTGTATATTGATTTTGCTTCTGTAATTTATTTTCATACGCATTCTATTGTATATAATATGACAATGTTTTTTTAATAGGGTATATGTGGTTTCTATTAGGGGGCCATTCCCATAAAAATATCAAAATATTATATTTTCTATAGCATAAATTCTTATCATATTTTTTCATTCATTTTTTCTCTTAAATATATTCTTTAACTTCCTTGAAGTGCTATGTTTCTACAATCAACTCCTTGTCATCATTTTGATTAAAAAATACCTCACTTGGCAAGTAAATTTTGAATTTTACCAAGATGAAAATCAATACTATAATTTGCTAATTTATGTACTAGATTTCTTTCTCTATAAATATTCTCACACTACTAGGAGATTGCATCTAGTAATAGATGATGAACATCAACAATAATATTATTTTTTATCTAGTATCCACATCCATTTTTGTTAATAGCATTGATGATAATTTGTGAGTCCCCGTCAATTAAAATATATTTCCATATTTTTTTGTGATAATTTTAATCCTTTTAAGAAGTGCCCTAGCCTATGCATAGTTGTCAGTTAAATTTCCATATGATTTTGAATAAGTGAGGAGATTTTTCCATTCACTATTTCTAAAAAAACCACCTCCACCATATTTTCCTATATTTCCTTTAGAAGCACCATAAAAACTAATTTTGATAAACCCAATTTTTAGACATTTCCATTTTATGATAGATCAAGGTAGATACATTATTTTAATTTTATTTTTGTAGATGACTCTTCCATGTACGTTCAAATACTATAAGAAATTTATTAGCATCTATTTTTCTACAATTGAGACTTCCCATGATGAGAATCATATTTGTAGATATTTTGCAAGAGAGGCACTAATACGAATCTAGACATAGGCATGATTTTGATATTTTCTTTTAAAAAAATTATTATTTCTTTCAAGCCATCAATTCCAACAAATAATGGGAGGGCAAATCCACCAAAGAATATATATTTCTTTAGCTTTTAAATAATTTATCCAACATTTTATCAACTACTTCAATGTTGATGGAGCCACCCAATATAATTTCATATTTTAAAAAAAATAACCCCAAATAGTGTGAGCAAATGGAAAATGAAGAAGTAAATGGTCTGACGTTTCTAAATCCTTCTCACACAAGACACATCTAAAGGGTCCATAATATCCTCTTCTTTGTAGACTCTCTCTCATAAGAATATTACTTTTAACTACTAACCAAAGAAATTATGAGCCTTAAGAAGAGCCTCTAATGACCAAATTTTCTTCCAAGGAATTTTTTTTGGAGAAGGAAATTTTGATTGTTCTAAATTCTCATATCCCAACATAACCAATTATCCACCACCCTTTCATAAATTCCAAAACAACTCATCCTATCATGTAGAAAATAATAAATAAAACACTTGAAACATCTTTTGAAGTTCATTGCCAATTTGTTTGGGTTCCTCTCCTTCAACTAAGTTACTAAAAAAAGTCTATGATCATGAGTTTTTGTTCATAATAATATAATATTTGACCTTTGGACATTTACATGATAGGTATGTGTGAGCCAATGGTTTCCATTTTAATTCAAAGATAAGAGGATAAGGCTTCACCAAGAATTAGACCATAAATTTGCATATCTTCCATCATTGACTCACCATATAATATATTTCTTTATCAATTGCAAACTCTCTGATATGAAGTTCCATGTACATTATCCTTTTGATAGAGTTATTTTTCTAAATAATTTCATTGCATCAAGAGAACCTATATATTTTTTAAATAATATTTGTACCCAATTCTTTCCTTGGTCTCTAAATAATCTCCACCCAAGCTTTTCTTCTAATTCCAAATTCATAAATCTGCAATTCCATAAGCCCGCTCCTCCAATATTCTTTCCTTTGCAAACCCTATCCCACTTACAAAGAGGAAACCTATTTTTTCCTCACAACATTTCCATAGAAAGTCTCATTGAATTTTATCAATTTCTGATGCAATACCTATTAGCAGCCTTGAAAGTGACATGATATAAATAGGAACGGATTGAAAAGTAGTCTTTATGAGTTGTAGCCATATTTCCATGATTAAGAACTTACCATGAATTTTTTTACCATGAACAAAGCTACCTTGTTCCTTTGAGATAATATGCCCTAGAATTCGCTTTAACCTGTTTGCCATAATATTTTAATTTAATATTATAAATCATATTACAAAGGTTTATTGAATGGAAATTATCAAAATATTTTATGTTGCCTTTCTTAGGAACCAAGGTAATAAAAGTAGAATTTATCTCACTTATTATAGCCTTCATTTTTTGGGCCTCTTCAACCCCATCTAACATATCACTCTTCAATAGAATCCCAAAAAATTGAAAGAAAATTGTAGGAAATCCATCAGGGTCTTGTGCCTTGTTAGGATGGAAAGAGAAAATTGCTTCATGAAGCTCCTCCATATATATCTTCTTAATGAAACTTTAATTTTATCCCCAAGTGATAATTGATGAAATATTTTGCAAAAGTGTTTCTTATGCCTCCTTATCTTGCCTAGAATCTGAAAAAAATATTTTGAAATAATTAATTGCTTCCTTCCTTATATCTTATTTGTCCTCAATATTTCTTCAATCTGGGGTTATAATATTTTGTATATGACAAACAAAAAAAATGTCTTAGTTATAACATGAAATTTTTTAAAGACAATTATTTGGGGTTATAATATTTTTCTCTAGATTTTTGAAACCAATATGACTCCTTTTTCAATGCATTATGATAATTAGAAAGTAATTGTTTTTCTTTCACATAAGAAACTTGATCCATTCCAAAAGATTTGATAGTCCATATATTCATTTGATCATTTAAATAGTTCAATTTTTTAAAAAACTTATACATACATGATTCTTCAAATTTTAATTAATCCCACCATATCATAACCATCTAGAAAAAACCAAGGTCTTGGAGCCACATAGACTAGAAGCAAAATGGCTTTGGATGACCATTATTAGGTAACTCACTAGTCAAAATAATGGGTTTGTGATGTGAACCTAATCATAATAAAATATCTAAAGAGATTATATACTTTAACTATAACCATTTATTGGATAACAAGAATCTATCCAATATTTCAGCTATATAATTTTTTCCAATGCATCTATTATACCATGTGTATTGAAAGCGTGAGAGACTAACATCCCAAAGGTATTTTGAATTGACAAATGAAGCAAAATATTGCATTGATTTAGACAATCCTAGAATTCCACCCTTCTTTTCCAAAGGAGATAAAACGGTATTAAAATCACCCCCAATAATCCATAGATCATAATGATTCATCATTGTATTTCATAAAAATATAGTAAGGTCCTTCCAACATCTTTCATGAGGAGTAACTATAGTTGGAGCATATACATTTATAACCCCAACATTGATAATTTTTGCATTCCTGTAAAATAATCCAATAAGCCAATTACTTTTTGCTTATAATAGTTGTCCATCTCATTTGAATTTATTACATATTATTGCAATGCCACCTAAAGCTCATATAGAAGAAATTGCTAAACAATCACTTGTCTTCTAAATATTCTTAAAAACATCCTTACATTCCTCACTGCTTAATTTTATTTTTTGTATTCAAATAAAATCAGGGCTATAACAACCTATGATTTTCTTAATAACATTTTTTTAGGGGTTTTATTCATATCC
>JAQPPZ010012533.1:0-54558 GCA_028583015.1 Wollemia nobilis | reverse complement strand
TTGAGAACAAAATAGCTAACAAATTTTGGAAAGAGGCAGTCCATACTATGGTTTACATCCAAAAAAGTTGCATGCTAAGGACGCATGAAAGCAAAACACCTTATGAGCTATGGTTCGATAGAAAGGCAACAAAAAGATATTTCAAAGTGTTCGGCAGCAAGTGCTACATCAAACGAACTAAATATAATCTCAGTAAGTTTGAAGATAGATCTGATGAAGGTATTTTTCTTGGTTACTTGACAAAAAGCAAAGCCTACACATGTTACAACAAGAGGCTAAAGAAAATTGTGGAGAGTGCTAATGTTAAAGTTGATGAAGGTAGAGAACAAGAAATTACTTATCAAGAAAACTACCCTATTTATGAAGAAGTCATTGAAGGAGATGAAGAAAAGGAAACAGAAGAGAATCAGAAAATTGACCCAGATGATTTAAGAATTGACTCAGAAGAAGAAGAAAACAAGAAATTCAAAACAGGCAGCTAATAGAAAAATCATCCCAAAGAGCAAATTATTGGGGACCCCACAGTTGGTATTTAGACAAGAAGAGCAGTAGTACGAAACTACTCTCTATTATCCAACATTGAGCCCAAAAATGTTGTTGAAGCAAGCAAAGATGAAAGTTGGATGAAGGCAATTAATGAAGAGCTAGATCAGATTGAGAAAAACAAAACCTGGGAGTTAGTACCAAGACCAGCAAATAAAAATATAATCGATACTAAATGGATTTTTTAAAATAAATTGAACAAAGATGGATAGGTTGTAAGGAATAAAGCAAGACTGGTCTATAAAGGCTATGCACAAGTTGAAGGTATTGATTTTGAGGAGACCTTTGCACCAGTAGCTAGACTAGAGGCAATCAGAATGTTTTTGGCCTTAGCTGTTCATAAAAATTTCAAATTATATCAAATGGACGTGAAATCAACATTTTTGAATGGAAAACTGGAAGAAGAGGTTTACATTGAGCAGCCAAATGGTTTCCAACTAGGTGATAATCCCAACTTTGTTTGCAAGTTGAAGAAAGCTTTGTATGGCTTGAAACAGGCACCCAGAGCATGGTATGCAATGCTGGATAACTATCTTATTCAATAGGGGTTCAAGAAAGGTTTGGTGGACGAGCAATCTGTATGTCAAAATAGAGAATGGCCATCTTATTGTCCTTGTTGTTTATGTAGATGATATCATTTTTGGCAGCAGTCATGATAAGTCTTGTAGAGACATAGCAAATAAAATTAAGAAAGAATTTGAGATGTCTATGATTGGTGAACTTTTTTATTTCCTCGGACTGCAAGTCAATCAAAATGAAAAGGGCATTTTTATTTCTCAAGTTAAATATGTGAAAGAAATGCTGAAAAAGTTCACAATGGAGGATTTTAAACCTGTTAGCACTCCCATGACAACAGGGTGCAAGTTGAGCAAGGATGAAAAATCTCCAGATGTAGATCAAACCATGTACAAGTCTATGATTGGAAGGTTGTATTTGACAGCTACTAGACCAGATATCTTATAGGCAGTATGCATGGTAGCAAGATTTTAGGCTAGTCCCAAAGAGACTCATGTGATAGCTATGAAGAGGATTTTTAGGTACCTCAAGGGTACTATGGAGTATGGGTTGTGGTACCCAAAAGGTAAGGACTTCACTCTTATTGCATATTCTGATGTAGATTGGGCAGGATGTATTAATGATAGAAAGAGTACCAGTGGAGGAGCATTTTATCTTAGAGACAAGCTGGTAGCATGGCACAACGAGAAACATGAATCAGTCTCTCTATCCACAGTAGAGGCAGAATACATTGTAGGAACATGTACACAGATATTATGGATGAGACAAACCATGAAAGATATTGGTATTCACTTCAAAGAGCCAATTTCTGTTAAATGTGATAACACCAGTGCTATTAACATCTCAAATATTCTGGTTATGCATTCTCAAACCAAACATATTGCAATCCGATATCACTTTTTGAAGGATAAAGTTGTAGAAGGTGAGGTTAAATTGGATTTTGTTCCAACTATAGAGCAAGTAGCAGATATATTCACAAAACCATTACCCAAGGAAGTTTTTGAGTACCTTCGAAGTAAGTTGGGAGTGGTCACGTTTCCCAAGAACTAACTATCAATTGGGACCACATTCTCAGGGGGAGCATTTATGCCTATGTTTATAGTTTTGCTCATATTCATGATTTTTGCTAACTATAACAATGTGTGTCTGAGAATGTTGTGCATAGAATCAGGGGGAGTCTGCAGCAGCCCTTTGGTATTATTGTCAAAGGGGGAGAAGAATTATAGAAAATTGCACATGTGTTGCCAACAATTCCAAAGGGAGAGATTGTTGAGCAAGGTGCAGAAACAGTATTGTCATTGTTGTCAACACGGACGGATAGATCGGTTGATGTAGTGGACGGGAGTTCGAGAGGTCGGTCGAGCATGTACAGTGAATTTCCAAGAAGACAGAAGTGGCCCAGATTCAAAGGATCAAAGAAAAAGACAAGTAAGAAAACATGTCACGATATCGTGACATGTTTTTTGTTGCGATTTCGTGACATCTCGGAGGAGAGAGAAAATGCTATCAAAATTGTCACGATTTCACGACATATTGGAGGAGAGAGAAAATGTTGGCAAAACTATCGTGATTTCATGACATCTTGGAGGAGAGAGAAAGTATTGTCAAAATTTTCATAATTTCACGACATATCGGAGGAGAGAGAAAATGTGGGCAAAACTATCATGATTTCGCAACATGTTGGCAGAGAAGAAAGCAAGTGGAAAAATTGTTGCGATTTCACAACATGTTCAAAGAAGAAGTGCATACAGGGAAAACTGTCATGATTTCACGACATGTTGGACGAAAGGGAAAGCACAAGGAAAACTGTCACGATTTCGCGACATGTTCAAAGAGAGAGAAAGTGCAAGGAAAACTGTCATGATTTTACGACATGTTGGACGAAAGAGAAAGCACAAGGAAAACTGTCATGATTTCGTGACATGTTTGGAGAGAAGGCACAGGAAAAGAAAACTATCACGATTTCACGACATGTTCGGAGAGAAGGAGCTTGCAAAGGAAAGTGTCATGATTTCATGACAATTTGCAAGGACTGTACGGATGAAAAAGTGTCACGATTTTGTGACAGGTTTGAAGAGAAAGCACCAAGGAGAAAAAGTGTCGTGATTTCATGACATGTCAGGTTTTCATGACCCGAAGAGGAGAGAGAATGTATGGAGGCAAATGTGTTGCAATTTTGTGACATGTTATATTCTCGCGGGGTCAAGGCAAGAAAAGAGACAAGGCATCGAGAGTGTCGCGATTTCACGACGTGTTGTATTTTTGCGGGCCAAAGCAAGGAGAAAGAGAGAGATGAAAAAGTGTCACGATATCATGACAAAAGTAAATAGGAAGAGTACAGAGACAAAAGTGTCATGATATCATGACATGTTGTGTTTTTGCGAGCATCATCCGAGAAGAGGACAAAGAGGCAAAAGTGTCACGATTATGCGACAGGTCATTTTGGCATGAGCTAAGAAGAGAACCCAGCTGAAATAAGATATGTGAAAATTAACTGAAGTTATACGATGAGTTACAAGTGCGATTGTAGAAGAAAATCATGCAGCTAAAATAAGAAGAGTTAACTGAAGTCGATACAACGATTACAGGTGCAGTTACAAAGAAAAATCATGCAGCTAAAATAAGAAGAGTTAACTGAAGTCGATACGATAGTTACAGGTGTAGTTTCAGAGAAAAATCATGCAGCTAAAATAAGAACAGTGAACTGAAGTCAAAACGATAGTTACAGGGCCAGTTGTAGAGTAAAATCATCAAGCGGTAGTTAAACTAAAAGTCATCAGTTGAAGACCAAACAAAGAGCCGTAACTATTAATAGGATGCATGAGAGAATACTATGTGATAAAGAAGTTACATATAGAAGTTTCTATTAATAAGTTGCATGCAAAAATATGGAAGCTAAAAATAGAGTCAAAACTTTGTTATAAAAGGAGGTCTGCATGGAGAATTACTGTGCGGATGAGAAAGGAGTGAAAGTGCTACAAAAAGAGGGTTGGAAGAGTGTCGTAAGAGTGCGTTAAGCAGAGTCGTGAGAGCCGTAAGAGTGCAGTAAGAAGTGCAGCAAGAGGGCTATAAGAGAGTCATAAGAGTGTAGTAAGAAGTGTAGCAAGAGGGCTGTAAGAGGGCCGTAAAAGTGCAGTAAGCAGAGCATTAAGTGTGTGTGGTGTTTTGGTGAATAGCGAGAGAGGTTGGGTTAGCAATAGACCAGTCAGGGTCTTGTATAAGTGGAGGCATTTTTATGTCAATCTTATAGTTTCAAAATTGTAGTCCATGTTGGTGCTTGGAATTAGGGGTTGGTGCTCCTTTCTATTAGTGCAGATAAATTACGGGTTGGTGCTCCTTTCTGTTGGTGCAGATAAATTAGGGGTTGGTGCTCCTTTCTATAGGTGCAGATAAATCAGGGGTTGGTGCTCCTTCTAGTGGGTGCTGGTAAATTGATTGTAAAATTGATATTTTGCAAATGTTGGATTTGGATGGGAGTCCAAACAGTCAATTTTTGAGGAGTAGCCAAAACTGGTTAACCTTAGTACATCTTGTGTTGTGTGATGCTCTCTTGTTATATTTGTTTTATGTGGTTTTAAGTTTTCATTGTTTTGGCTTTAAGAGTTGAAGTTTTTAAGTTTTAAAGAGCCACACTGATTCACCTCCCCCTCTCAGTGTCATTGTGAGACTAACATTGGGATATTCCCCTTTCCTTTAGAAATGTTCAACCTCACACATAGATCAAAATACATAGTCTATCTTACATTCCACATAATACAACAATTCAAAAAATGATAATTTTAATATTGCATTAAGATTATAATTTTTGAATTAGTATTATGTAGAATGCAAGACAGAATACATTTTCTAAGTGTGAGGTAGAAAATTTTGAAAGGATAGGGAAATATCCTAAGTTCAAGAGTAAGCTTAAAGGTATATGCAAATTACATCATTCATATATCTTATATACCCATTATTTTGTATAGATTGAGTTGTCATTATAAATATTAGAAGTAAAAAAATTCAAATATTTAATATATGGAATCATTTGTGTGCTTTATATCGAATAAATAATATTATAGATGATTCTATATATTCAAGTGTTGAGTCTCTTAACTTTTAAGATTTATAATGACAACTCATTCTCATATTTAAACACTATGTACTTTCTATTGGAAGAAAATACAAAATAAATAACCAAATCATGAAAAAGGACATATTAATTATATATAACTTTAAGTTTTCTCTTGGACCTAGGAAATTCTAATATTTTTTTAAAATGTTGATGCAGGAGCATCCAAAGGTGTAAGAGTGATCTTGCATCACCCAAAAAAAATTGTAATTGTTTAATTAAAACTAGTTTAACTTGCAAGATATTTTTGAAGGTATTAGAGGTTGAATTTGGGTTTTTTAGTTTTATATTGCATTGCCCCGCTTAGTTCGTCTCATGCCCTTTCCAAAAACATGTTGTAATAGTCAATCGGGTCAATGAGCGTGAAGTTATGACCTCGGCAAGTTGCCCCCAAAATTTCAAATTTTAAACTCATAGTTTTAGGTGAGAAAGGAGAAAATAGGGTCAAAAGGGAGGAATTTCGAATTTGTAATCAATTAGTCTCTGTAAGCTCTATATTTGGGGAATAGAATGGAAGAAATATTTGGCTCATTGGTCACTTTCTCTATCTTTTTTGGATTGTATGTGCTTATTTAATGTAACTCTGCTTCAAATGTTCTGCCTCACGCTTAGAACGAAAAATGTAGAATGTCTTAAGTTCCACATAATACTAATTCAAAAAATGATAATCTTAATACTACATTAAGATTATCATTTTTTGAATTAGTATTTTGTGGAACATGAGACAAGCTACATTTTTTGCTCTAAGCGTGAGGTAGAACATTTTGAAAGGACAAGGGAATATCCAAAGTCCAAGAGAAAACTTAAAGGTATATGCAAATTACATCATACATATATCTTATATACCCATTATTTTTATAGAATGAGTTGTCATTAACAATCTTAGAAGTCAAGAGATTCAACTCTTTAATATATGGAATCAGTTGTGTACTTTATATCGAATCAACATTGTCATAGATGATTTGATATATTGAAGTGTTGACTCTCTTAACTTTTAAGATTTATAATGACAACTTATTCTCATATATATAACAACAATATACTTTCCATTGAAAGAAAACTCAAAAGTATATAATAAAATCATGAAAATGGAGATATCGAGTGCATATACCTTTAAGATTTTCTTGGACTTGGGATATTCCCCTTTCCTTTTGAAATGTTCAACCTCACACATAGATCAAAATATGTAGTCTATCTTACATTCCACATAATACAACAATTTAAAATTTGATAATTTATATATTGCATTAACATTATAATTTTTAAATTATTATTATATGGAATGCAAGACAGACTATATTTTTCTATCTAAGCGTGAGGTAGAATATTTTGAAAGGATAGGAGAATACCCTAAGTCCAAGAGAAAGCTTAAAGATATATACAAATTACATCATTCACATATCTTATATACCCATTATTTTTTATAGAATGAGTTGTCATTATAAATATTAGAAGTCAAGAGATTCAACTCTTTAATATATGGAATCATTTGTGTGCTTTATATTGAATCAACATTGTCATAGATGATTTAATATATTGAACCGTTGAGTCTCTTAACTTTTAATATTTATAATGACAACTTATTCTCATATATATATAACAACAATGTTACTTTCCATTGGAAGAAAATACAAAAAAAAAGATAAAATCATGAAAAATGAGATATTGAGTGCATATACCTTTAAGCTTTGTCTTGGACCCTGGATATTCTCCCTTCCTTTATAAATATTCCACATAATACAACAATTCAAAAAATGATAATTTTAATACTGCATTAAGATTATCATTTTTGAATTAGTATTATGTGGAATGTAAGATAGACAATTTTTTCGATATAAGCATGAGGTAGAACATTTTGAAAGGACAAGGGAATATCCTAAGTCCAAGAGAAAGCTTAAAGGTATATGCAAATTACATCATTCATATATATTATATACCCATTATTTTTTATAGAATGAGTTGTCATTATAAATATTAGAAGTCAAGAGATTCAAATATTTAATATATGGAATCAGTTGTGTGCTTTATATCGAATAAACAATATTACATATGATTCTATATATTCAAGGGTTGAGTCTCTTAACTTTTAAGATTTATAATGAAAACTCATTCTCATATATATATATATATATATATATATATATATATTATATATATATATATATATAGATAAATACTATGTACTTACCATTGGATGAAAATAAAAAAATAAATAATCAAATCATGAAAAAGGACATACTAAGTATATATAACTGTAAGCTTTCTTTTGGACCTAGGATATTTCAATATATTTTAATAATACTCTAGCTCACAGTTAGATCGAAAAACATAGCTTGTATTATGTTCCACATAATACTACATTTCAAAAAATGATAATCTTAATACTACATTAAGATTATCATTTTTTGAATTAGTATTATGTTGGACTTAAGACATGCTATGTTTTTGGATCTAAGAATGAGGTAGAACATTTTGAAATAACAAGGGAATATCCCAAGTTTAAAATAAAACTTAAAGGTATGTTGCAAATAACATCATTCATACATCTTATATACCCTTTTTTTATGGAATGAGTTGTCATTATAAATATTAGAAGTCAAGATAACCAACTATTTAATATATGGAATCAGTTGTGTGCTTTATATCAAATCAATATTGATGCAGGAGCATCCGATGGCAGTAGAGTAATCTTGCATCAACAAAAAAATTTCTAAGTGTTTGCCTTGATGTCGCGATATCGCGATAGAGAAAAGTGTCACGATATCATGACATGTCACGTTTTCACGACTCAGGAAGGAGAGAGAAATCACGAAGCAAAAATGTCACAATATCACATGTCATGAAATCAAGACCGAAAGAAGACAGGAAAGGCCAAAGAAGAAAATATCACGATTTCGTGACATGTCATGAAATCGCGACCAACAGAGCAGAAAGAAAGCAAGGAAGGAAACTATTGCAATATCGCAACATGTCATGATTTCATGACCCAAAACAGAGAGAGAAAGTAGAGAGAAAAGCTGTCGTGACATGTCACAATTTTGTGACCCAAGAGGCGAGGAGGAGGCAGAAAGGAAAGATGTCGCAATATCGTGACATGTCACAATTTCGTGACCGAAAAGGAGAAAGAGGAGCCGAAAAGGAAAGATGTCACGATATCGCGACATGTCGCATTATCGTGACCAAAGGATGAGAGAAAGCACAAAGGATAAAAAGTGTCACGATATCACATGTCGCATTTTTGCAACCAAAGGATGAGAGAAAGCGTAAAGGAGAAAAAGTGTCGTGATATTGCGACATGTCACATTTTCATGACCAAAAGGGTGAGGGAAGGCACAGGAGAGAAAAGTATCACGATATCGCAACATGTCGCATTATCATGACCAAAAGGTGAGAGGAGGCACAAGAGAGAAAAAGTGTCGCGATATCACGACATGTCGCATTTTCGTGACTCGCAAAGGGTAGGAAGTTCGAAAAGAAAAAGTGTCACGATATCGTGACATGTCACATTTTTGCGACTCGAAAATGGGAAGCGAAGGCATGCACAAGGGTCAAAAAATTATGGAGACAGAGTTGCAGACGTGAAGGCAAGAGGGCCATTTTGGACATGTTTAGGCTATTTTTCTTCCAGGGCGGAAGATGTTGTAATATAAACTATCTTTTGGGATAAAGGAGTTTATTTGGCAGACTGTTGTCATTATTGTAATCTTTTTTCAAATTGTTGAATGAGAATTGAAAATTTGGCGTGAGCGATTTTGGCTCCCCATCAAGTGGTATCAGAGCATGAGTTCCTAAGTGTGTAAGCAGATCGACGAAAGTGAGGCAGTTTGCATCAGGATATGTGGAAGGGTTGTGAGAAGAGAGTGAGGAAGAATGCCTCCACGAAGAAATCGTGGTGGTGGGAGAAATGTGGTACCTAAAGAAGATTTTAGAGCTTTGTAGAGACAAGTGCAATCCCTGCAAGAGGAGTTGCGAAGAGGGGTTGAGCCAAGGAGAGAAGATCATAGTGAAGATGAAGCTTGGGAGGTTGATAATCCATCAGAAGAAGAAGAAGCAATGGATCCTGTAGAAGCCATATTGGTTAAGGCCATATCTCAGATCGGGAAGAAGACAAAGTTTGATGTCTCCACATATTCTAGGAATCTCAATCCAGAGGATTTGATTGATTGGATCAATGATATGGAGGAGTATTTTGAGTGAGGAGGTTGTAGATCCAGATCGGATCAAGTTTGCAAAAATGAATTTGAAAGGCCATGCTTGCATATGGTGGAAAGAAGTGCAGATAGAAATAAATAGAAGCATAAAGGAAAAGATAACCAGATGGAATCGAATGGTAGAGAATTTGAAGAGACAGTTTATTCCTATAGATTACAAATTGGACCTATTGAGAAAAATGCAGAGTTTGAGACAGTTAAACAAATCTGTCAAAGAATATACATAGGAGTTTTACCAGATCTCAATCAAAACTGGCCATTCAGAGGCTAACAGGGAGAAGGTGGCCCATTACATCAATGGGTTGAGAACCAGTATTCAAGAAGAGTTGATTCTTGTTAGGGTGTGCACCATTAAGGATGCTTACTAGTTTGCCCTTAAAGTCGAAGAGAAGCTGAACAGATGGTTTGAGGGTAATCAAAGAGAAAGAGCTCATGGTGGAAGAACTGTTGGAAGGACTAGTGGAGAAAAATATAAGGATCAGATGAAGGCTGGTGAAACCAGTAATACCCAATATCAGAAAGAGGGGAACACCTACCAACCCCGTAATAATAAAAATGGTTACCCAATATGGAGAGGTAGATCTGGACATGGATTTGGAAGGGGAGGATTTCGGAGAACCTGTTTCCATTGTGGCGAAGAAGGACATCGAGCATACGAGTGTCCATAACACCGAGAAAGGACAAATAAGAGACCTAAGGGTCCTTCTAGAGCTACTGTAGTAGATGAAGGTGCTGAATCAGAATATTCTGAGGAGGCAGAGGGAGGAGAAGTTAAGGTCACAAGGATGACCCTATTGAATGAGGAGAAAGGATCAGACCAAAGGAGGAGCCTGTTTCACACAAGGTGTAGAAGTTTGGGTAAGGTCTATAATATCATTATAGATAATGGTAGTACTGATAACTTGGTCTCAGAATAAATGGTTACTAAGTTACAATTAAAGAGGAGAAGCCACCCGCATCCATATTGGATTACGTGGTTACAGAAGGACCATAGGTCTTTGGTCGGTGAGCAATGCTCAATGAAATTTAATATTAGGAATTACTGTGATGAGGTCCTATGTGACATCCTACCTATGGATGCTTGTCATTTGTTGTTGGGAAGGCCATGGTAGTTTGATCGGTGTGTAGTGCATGATGGTCACGCCAACACTTAGTGACGAAGAATGGAGTGTGCCATAAGCTGAAGCCCTTGAAGGAGGCGAGTGAAAAGGTATGTAGCAGTGCTAGAATCTATTTAGTTGAAGAGGGAAGATTTTTGGATAGTTTAAATCATGAGCATATGTGCTATGCATTAATTACTAGAGTTAGGAAGGAAGAATGTAAGGATACCCCTGTAGAAGTCTTAGGACTGTTAGAAGAATTTCTAGTTATTATATCTAAAAATGTGTTTGTTTACCACCAGTGAGGAAGATCAGTCACCATATAGATTTGGTACCAGGTTCTAGTTTACCCAATAAGGCAACACAGAGAATGACTCCTACAAAAACTGAAGAGTTGAATAGGCAAGTTGGTGGAGAACAGATCATGCGTAACACATAAAACCAAAAAAATAAGAGCCCAAGATTTTGTATTCAATACTTAGGAAGAAATTTTACAATATACAGCCAAACTGCCGTTTGCCAACCCCCTCTCATTACAATCCATGGGTTTTTTATTGAGGTCCCGATCCTCTGTGCTTTTACACTTCCCACGATCTACAATTGCCACTTGGAACAATTTTGGGAAGTTGTATTGATGAGACTCTAGGTGAGGTGCGCGACTGGCTGCCATATCCAACAGAATCTTCTTCTTGATCTGCTACTTGCTGTTAGTTGCTTTAAACATGTCTTCCAGATACCTTACGTGAGTGGCCAACATGCCCATTGGAATCCTTCTTTGGAACAGTTGCTTTACTACCTCTAACTTGCCGCGCACGAAGGGATGTCTTTATGAAAGCTAGAGTGCGTGTTTTTCTGTTTGGTCGCGATATCGTGACATGTCACGATATCGCGATCATTTCCCTCCTACGCTTTCCCTCTCCAGATTTTGTCGTGATATCGTGAAATGTTGTGATATTGTGACATTTATTCTGTCAAGCCCTTTCCCTCCGTTTTGGTCGTGATATCACGACATGTCGTGATATCGCACCGTTTTCGTCTGTCGGCCTCCGTTCTCCTGCACTGGTCACGAAATCGTGACATGTCACGATTTCACGACCTTTTTGTCTCCGTGCCTTCTTTCTCTGCCTTGGGTCACGATTTCGTGACCCTTTGTCCTTCGGCCTTGCTTTCACTGCCTTGGGTCACGATTTCGCGACATGTCGCGATTTCGTGACCCTTTGTCCTTCGGCCTTGCTTTCACTACCTTGGGTCGCGATTTCGCGACATGTCATGAAATCATGACATGTCACGATTTCATGACCCTATGTAACACTTAGAAAAAAATAACTTTGCCACTTAGAAAGAAATAACAACAAAATTTTGGTTGATGCTCGATTGCTTTGTTGCCCTTGGATGCTCCTGCCGAAGGACAAAGGGTTGCGAAATCGTGACATGTCACGATATCGTGACCTGTTGCGATTTCACGACCCTTTGTCCTTCGGCCTTGCTTTCACTGCCTTGGGTCACGATTTCATGACATGTTGCGATTTCACGACCCTGTGTAACACTTAGAAAAAAAATAACTTTTCCACTTAGAAAGAAATAACAACAAAAGTTTGGTTGATGCTCGATTGCTTTGCTGCCCTCGGATGCTCCTGCATCAGACACCCGAGGTGGATTGAGAAGTGATCCTCACTTCTGATATTTGGGAGGAAGACCCAGGCAATCAACCTCTATTTTTGATAGCCAAGTTGCATCTTCTACAGGTCTGCCCTTCCACTTGGTTAAATACTCAGAATATTGTTTGTTCCTTGTGCTTTTGCCTTCACAAGTATCTAATATTTCCTTGATCTCATCTATGGTTGGGTTAGACGCTGGAATGCTCCACAATTCTGTGCTTGGTGCCTCTATACTATCTCCTTCATGGTATTCCATTAAATCAGATATGTTAAAAATAGGTGAAATGTCAAGCCCACTTGGCAATTCCACTTCATATGCATTGCCTGAATCCCGTTTTTCCAGTATTTTGCATGGCCAAAACTTTTTCATCTTCAACTTGTTGTAAGTTTTGGCTGGAAATCTTTCTTTTCTGAGATGGACCATGACTTCATCTCCCACTTCAAATTCTTTGAACCACCGCTTTTGGTCTGCTCTTGCTTTATACTGAGTATTCATCTTTGCAATTTGTTTCTTTACTTCTTCATGCAGGCTTCTCATCTGTTTCATGAATTCCTCAGCCTTTGCACTGCATTTTTCTCCTTTATCTAATTTTCTCAGCTCAAAAACATTTCTTGGACTATTTCCATATATGATTTGGAATGGAGATTTGTTTGTGCTCTTATTGACAGAATTGTTGTATGCAAATTCTGCCTATGGCAAAACTAAATCCCATCCCTTGGGTTTATCTGCTATCAAGCATCTTAGCAAATTACCCAGACTTCTATTTACCACCTTTGTCTGTCCATCAGTTTGTGGGTGGTATGCAGAACTGAACTTCAGATCTGTCTTCAGCTTCTTCCACAATGTTCTCTAGAAATACCCAACAAACTTTGTATCTCTGTTCGAAACTATGCTTCTTGGTAGACCATGAAGTCGTACCACTTCCTTGAAAAATAACCTTGCAATGTGAACCGCATCACTTGTCTTCTGGCAGGGAATAAAATGTGCCATTTTGGAGAATCGGTCAACCACCACAAATACAGAGTCATTTCCCCTTTGTGTTCTTGGCAATCCAAGAATAAAATCCATGCTTATGTCCTCCCATGGCCTCTCAGGTATAGGTAACGGCTAGTATAATCCTATGTTTTGCCTTATGCCTTTTGCCATCTGGCATATTCTGCAACTTTGCACAAACTTTCTCACATCTTGCTGAAGTTGCGGCTAGTAGTAATTTTCATTCACCAGGGCAATGGTCTTATCTCGACCAAAATTCCCAGCCAGTCCTCCATTGTGCTTTTCCTTGATTAAGTTCTCTTGCATGGAACTTCTTGGAATGCATAATTTACTTCCCTTGAATAGCATTCCATCTTGGATTAGGAAATCTAACCATTTTGTCCTATCCACAGTAACAGGTGCCAATCAAGCTGTCCAGGCTGTCACAAAATCAGGATCTTCAGGATAAAGACCCTTTAGTTCTTTGAATCCTACTACTTCCACTATCATTTCAATCAGCAGATTCTACCTTCTACTTAAAGCATCTGCAACTCTGTTTGATTTCCCGCTCCTGTGCTTTAACACAAAGGTATAGCTTTGGAGAAACTCTACCCACTTCATGTGCCGCTAATTCAGTTTTTTCTGGCTGTTGATGTACTGCAATGCCTGATGATCAGTAAATAGAACAAACTCTTTTGGTAGCAAATAATGCCTCCACTTCTTTAGAGCCTAAACTATAGCATAAAATTCATGGTCATAAACTGAATACTTTTTTTGAGCATCATTGAGCTTTTCACTGAAATAAGCTACAGGTCTACCTTCTTGGCTCAGTATAGCCCCTATTGCACTGCCACTAGCATCATAGTCGACCTGAAATACTTTGTTAAAGTATGGAAGTGCCAAAATAGGCTATTCTATGACCTTTTTCTTTAATGCATCAAAGCTCCTTTCAGCCCCTAAGGTCCACTTGAACTCTTTCTTATCCCCTCTCATTGTTTTTGTGAGGGGTGCACAAATGCTACTGAAGTTTCTTATAAACTTCCTGTAAAAGCTGGATAGACCATGAAATGATCTTACCTCTATTGTGCTTCTTGGGGTAGGCCAGTCTATGATAGCCTCACCTTCTCTGGGTCCATTTTTAGACCTTCTGCTGAGATTACAAATCCCAGGTATACTAACTCTTTCTTGACAAAATTACACTTTTTCAGATTTATTAATAACTGCTCCTCCCGTAGCTTTTCAAAAACCCTCATGAGGTGCATCAGGTGTTCCTCTAGGGTTCTACTGAATATTAATATATCATCTAAATAAACAATGACAAACTTTCCCAGAAAATCCTTCAATACCTCATTCATCAGCCGCATGAAGGTACTTGGTGCATTGGACAACCCAAATGGCATGACCAACCACTCATACAAGCCCTCTCTTGTCTTGAAAGCTATCTTCCACTCATATCCTTCCCTGACACGGATCTAGTGGTAACCACTCTTGAGGTCAATTTTGGTGAAGTACTTGGCTCCACTCAAACAGTCCATTATGTCATCCATCCTTGGTAGTGGAAATCTATATTTTATTGTTATCTTGTTGATGGCTCGAGAATCTGTGCACATTCTCCACTCTCCATCCTTCTTGGGTGCTAGTACTGCAGGTACTGCACACGGGCTAAGACTCTCCCTAATCAACCCTTTCTCCAGCAACTCCTGAACCTGCTCGTTTAGTTCTTCGGTTTCTATAGGTGTCATTCTATGTGTAGCCTTATTTGGAAAGCTTGACCCTGGCACCAAATCAATATGGTGATTAATTTTTCTTACTGGGGGTAAACCCTCAGGCACATTGTCAGATATGATATCTGGAAATTCCTTCAATAGCTCTTGGAATTTTGCTAGGGCATCTTTGCATTCTGTATCCATTACTCTAGGAACTAATGCATAACACATATGCTCATGCTTTAAATCATCTAAAAATTTTCTTCCATCAACCAAGCAAATTCTTGCACTGCCACATACCTTTTCTTCCACCTCCTTTAGGGGCTTCAACTTATGACGCATTCCATTCTTGGTCATGGAATAGGTGTTGGCTCGGCCATCATGAACCGCACACCTGTCAAACTGCCACGACCTTCCCAGTAGCAAATGGCATGCATCCATGGGCAGAATGTCACACAAAACCTCATCATGGTAATTTACAATACTAAATTTTACCAGGCATTGTTCATTGACCAAAACTTTGTGGTCTTTTTGCAACCACGTGATCCGATATGGATGCAGGTGTTTATTTCTCTTCAGTTGTAGCTTGGTAACCATTCCTTCTGAAACTAAGTTATTCGTGCTACCGTTGTCAATGATAATGTTGCAAATCTTACCAGCACACTTGCACCTTGTGCGGAATAAGATTTTCCTCTGATCTGTAGCTCCCTCTTCATTCAGTAGGACTCTCATTGCAATCATTACTTCTCCTCTCTCAGCTTCTTCAAAATGCTCAGACCCAGCATCCTCATCAACGACTGCTACTCTGGCATTTACTTTCGGCCTGTGATTATTTCTTTCTCACTGTTGTGGGCACTCATATTGGTGATGTCCCTCTTCACCACACTAGAAGAAAGTCCCTCAGAATCTTCCTCTTCCTTGTCCACGTCCATCTCTGCCTCTTCCCCCTCGGTAACCATTATTCTGATTATGGGGGCGGTCTGTATTTTCTCTCCTTTGTTCTTGATTGCTGCTACTTTCTCCATTTTTTTGAGATTCTTCATTTCTTCTTCCATTGTTCCTTCCGTCGGTCCTTCCACCATGACCTCTTCCTCTTTGCTTGTTTTTGAACCTCCTATTGAGCTTCTCTTCAACCTTTAAAGCAAATTGGTAAGTGTCCTCTATGGTGGTCATCCATACTAGACTTAGTTCTTCCTGAATGCTTGCTCGTAACCCATTAATGTAACGGGATAGCTTCTCTTTGTTGGCCTCTGAGTGGCCTGTTCTAATCATTATTTTATGAAATTCCTCTGTGTATTCTTTCACAGACTTGCTTGATTGCCTCAATCCTTGCATTTTCTTTAGTAGTTCTAACTCATAATCACCAGGGATGAACTGCCTCTTTATCTTTTCTGCCATCCGTTCCCACTTGGTTATTCTTTCTTTCCCTCTTTTATTTCACTCCAGCTGCACTCCCTTCCACCAAATGCTAGCATGACCTTTCAGTTTGGTCTTTGCGAATCTGACCCTATCAGGGTCCTCAACCTCTTCGTACTCAAAGTACTCCTCCAGATCATTGATCCAGTCGATCAATTCCTCTAGCTCAAGGTTCTCGAAATATGTGGAAACCTCCATCTTTAGCCTCTTCCCAATATGGGATATTGCTTTGTATAGTCTGGCCTGAGTAGGATCTAATGCTTCTTCTTCTTCGTCAGGTTGGTCTTCTTCTTCATCATCTTCCTCTTCACTACCTTCGTCTCTTCTTGGCTCCAATATTCTGTGCATTTCTTCTTGCAGGGCTTGCATTTTCCGCTACAAAGCTCGAACATCTTCTGCTATTGCCATGCCTCTCCCACCAATAGGATTTCTCCTTGGAGGCATTCTGCTCACCTGATTCCAAGCCCTTCCATAGATCCTGGTGTAACTGCTTCTCCTCCGGCGATCTGTTACACACTCAAGAACTACTGGCTCTGATACCACTTGGTGGAGAACAGATCATGCGTAACACAGAAAACCAAAAAAATAAGAGCCCAAGATTTTGTATTCAATACTTAGGAAGAAATTTTACAATATACAGCCAAACTATCGTTTGCCAACCCCCTCTCATTACAATCCATGGGTTTTTTTATTGAGGTCTCGATCCTCTATGCTTTTACACTTCCCACGATCTACAATTTCCACTTGGAACAATTCTGGGAAGTTGCATTGATGAGACTCTAGGTGAGGTGCACGACTGGCTGCCATATCCAATGAAATCTTCTTCTTGATCTGCTACTTGTTGTTAGTTTCTTTAAACATGTCTTCCAGATACCCTACGCGAGTGGCCAACATGCCCATTGGAATCCTTCTTTGGAACAGATGCTTTACTGCCTCTAACTTGCCATGCACGAAGGGATGTCTTTATGAAATATGGAGTGCGTGTTTTTCTATTTGGTCACAATATCGCGACATGTCTTGATATCATGACCATTTCCCTCCTATGCTTTCTCTCTCCAGCTTCCATTGCGATATCGTGACATTTCCTCTGTCAAGCCCTTTCCCTCTGTTTTGGCCATGATATCGTGACATGTCGTGATTTCGTGACCTTTTTGTCTCTGTGCCTTCTTTCTCTACTTGGGTCACGATTTCGCAACCCTTTGTCATTTGGCCTTGCTTTCTCTACCTTGGGTCACGATTTTGCGACATGTCGCGAAGTCGCGACATGTCACGATTTCGTGACCCTTTGTCCTTCGACCTTGTTTTCACTGCCTTGGGTCGCAATTTCATGACATGTCATGAAATCATGACATGTCACGATTTTGCGACCCTTTGTCCTTCGGCCTTGCTTTCACTGCCTTGGGTTGCGATTTCGTGACCCTTTGTCCTTCGGCCTTGCTTTCACTGCCTTGGGTTGCGATTTCATGACCCTTTGTCCTTCGGCCTTGCTTTCACTGCCTTGGGTCGCGATTTCGTGACATGTCGCAAAATTGTGAGATGTCACGATTTCATGACCCTATGTAACACTTAGAAAAAAATAACTTTGCCACTTAGAAAGAAATAACAACAAAAGTTTGGTTGATGCTCGATTGCTTTGCTACCCTCGGATGCTCCTACATCACAAGTCCAAGAGTTGCTAGAGAAGGGACTGATTCGAGAAGCTTGAGTCCATGTGCAGTACCTACAGTACTAGCACCAAAGAAATATGGAGAGTGGAGAATGTGTACAGACTCTCGATCCATTAACAAGATCACCATAAAGTACAAATTTCCATTGCCAAGGATGGATGACATTATGGACTGTTTGAGTGGAGCCAAGTACTTCACAAAGATTGATCTGAAGAGTGGTTATCATCAATTCATGTCGGATAAGGAGATGAGTGGAAGACAGCCTTCAAGACCAGAGAGGGTTTGTATGAATGGTTGGTCATGCCATTTGGGCTAACCAATGCACCAAGCACATTCATACGACTGATGAATGAGGTATTGAAAGAATTTTTAGGCAAATTCATCATTGTCTATTTGGATGATATTTTAATATTTAGCAGAACCTTGGAAGAGCATATGATGCATATTAGAAGGGTTTTTGAGAAGCTGCGGGAGGAGCAGTTGTTAATTAATCTGAAGAAGTGTAATTTTGTGAAGGAGTTAGTGTACCTAGGATTTGTCATCTCAGTCGAAGGTCTAAAAATGGACCCAAAAAAGGTGAGAGCTATCATTGAATGGCCTACTCCGAGAAGCACGACTGAGGTAAGATCATTTCATGGTCTAGAAAGTTTTTACAAGAAATTCATTAGGAATTTCAGTAGTATTTGTGCACCCCTTATAGAAAAAATGAGAGGGGATAAGAAAGAATTTAAGTGGACCTTAGGAGCAGATAAGAGCTTTGATATGTTGAAGAAGAAGGTTATAGAGCAACCTATTTTGGCACTTCCAAATTTTAATAAGGTATTTCAGGTATATTGTGATGCTAGTGGTAGTGCCATAGGAGCTATTTTGAGTCAAGAAGGTAAACCTGTTGCTTACTTTAGTGAGAAACTCAATGATGCTAGGAAGAAGTATTCAGTTTATGATCAAGAGTTTTATGCTATAGTTTAGGCTCTAAAGAAGTGACGACATTACTTGTTTCCAAAAGAGTTTTTTCTATATACTGATCATCAGGCCTTACAATATATTAATAGCCAAGGGAAGCTAAATCAGAGGCACCTAAAGTGGGTTGAGTTTCTACAGAGTTATATCTTTGTGTTGAAGCACAGGAGCAGAAGGTCAAACAGGGTTGCAGATGCCTTAAGTAGAAGGCGAGTGTTTGTTGACAAAAATGAAGGTGGAAGTGGTAGGATTTGATGAATCGAAGGGTTTGTACCCTGAAGATCCTGATTTTGCAGAAGCCTAGAAGGCTTGTTTGGCACCTGTCACTTTGGACAGGACCAAGTGGTTGGATTTTTTGATCCAATATGGAATGTTGTTTAGAGGAAGTCAATTATGCATTCCAAGGAGTTCAATGAGGGAAAATATGGTCAAGGAGAAACACAATGGAGGGCTGGCTGGATATTTTGTTCGGGATAAGACCATTGCCATGGTTAGTGAGAACTACTATTGGCCACAACTACAGTAATATGTGAAGAGGTTTGTGCAAAGTTGTAGAGTATGCCAGATGGCAAAAGGTGTGAACCAGAACACTAGATTATATCAGCCATTACCTGTACCAGAGAGACCATGGGAGGACGTCAGCATGGATTTCATTCTTGGTCTACCAAGGACATAGCGGGGAAATGACTCCATATTTGTGGTGGTTGATAGGTTTTCAAAGATGGCACATTTTATTCTCTGCCAAAAAACTAGTGATGCAATTCACATTGTAGGTTTATTTTTCAAAGAGGTGGTATGACTTCACGGTCTACCAAAGAGTATCATTTCTGACAGAGATACCAAGTTTGTGGGGTATTTCTGGAGGACCTTGTTGAAGAAATTGAAGACAGATTTGAAATTCAGTTTTGCATACCACCCATAGACTGATGGCCAAATGGAGGTGGTGAATAGAAGTCTGGGAAATCTATTGAGATGCTTGATAGGAGATAAGCCCACGAGATGGGATTTGGTTTTGCCACAGGAATAATTTGCATACAACAATTTTGTCAATAGGATTACTAACAAATCTCCATTCTAGATAGTGTATGGGAGCAGTCTAAGGAATGCTTCTAAGTTGAGGAAGATGGATACAGGGGAAAAGTGCAGTTTCGAGGCTGAGGACTTTGCATAGCATCTGAAGAGCATGTATGAAGAAGTGAAGAAGCACATTACTAACATGAATAACCAATATAAGACAAGGGCAGACCAGAAGTGATGGTTCAAGGAATTCAATGTGGGAGATGAAGTCATGGTCCATCTGAGAAAAGAAATATTTCCTGCTAAAACCTATAACAAGCTAAAGATGAAGAAGTTTGGACCATGCCGAATTATAGGAAAACGGGATTCAGGCAATGCGTATGAAGTGGAATTGCCAAGTGGCCTTAACATATCACCTATTTTTAACATTGCATATTTGGTAGAATATCATGAAGGAGGCAGTAGCGAGACACCAAGTGCAGAATTGTGGAGTATTCCAACATCTACTCTAGCAACAGGCGATATCGAGGAAATACTAGACACTCGAGCAGGAAGGAGGACCAGGAAAAGGTAGTATTCTGAATATCTAGTCAAGTAGAAGGGTAGGCCTATCAAAGATGCAAATTGGTTGTCAAAAATAGAGGTCGACCACCTAGGTCTTCCTCCAATAGTACAAAAGTGAAGGACACTTCTCAATCCACCCCGGTTGTCTAATGCAGGAGCATTCGGTGGCAGCAGAGCAATCTTGCATCAACAAAAAAATTTCTAAGTGTTTGCCTTGATGTCACGATATCATGATAGAGAAAAGTGTCATGATATCGTGACATATCATGTTTTCATGACTCAGGAAGGAGAGAGAAGGTAGGGAGAAAAAATGTCGTGATATCGCGACATGTCCCGAAATCGCGACCGAAAGAAAATAGGAAAGGCTAGAGAAGAAAATGTCGTGATTTCATGACATGTCGCGAAATCGTGACCGACGAAGTAGAAAGAAAGCAAGGAAGGAAACTATCATGATATCGTGACATGTCACGATTTTGTGACCCAAAATAGAGAGAGAAAGTAGAGAGCAAAGCTATCACGATATCGTGACATGTCACGATTTCGCGACCCGAGAGGCGAGGAGGAGGCAGAAAGGAAAGATGTCACGATATCGCGACATGTCGTGATTTCACGATTGAAAAGGAGAAAGAGGAGCTGAAAAGGAAAGATGTCACGATATCGTGACATGTCACATTATCGCGACCAAAGGACGAGAGAAAGCGCAAAGGAGAAAAAGTGTCGCGATATCGCAACATGTCGCATTTTCGCGACCAAAGGACGAGAGAAAGCGCAAAGGAGAAAAAGTGTCACGATATCGCGACATGTCACATTTTCACGACCAAAAGGCGAGGGAAGGCGCAGGAGAGAAAAGTGTCATGATATCGCGACATGTTGCATTATCACGACCAAAAGGCGAGAGGAGGCGTAGGAGAGAAAAAGTGTCGTGATATCGCGACATGTCACATTTTCACGACTCGCAAAGGGCAGGAAGGCCGAAAAGCAAAAGTGTCACGATATCGTGACATGTCGCATTTTTGCGACTCAAAAAGGGGAAGCGAAGGCATGCACAAGGATCAGAAAACTGTGGAGACAGAGTTGCAGACGTGAAGGCAAGAGGGCCATTCTGGACCTATTTAGGCTATTTTTCTTCCAGGGTGAAAGATGTTGTAATGTAAACTATCTTTCGGGATAAAGGAGTTTGTTTGGCAGACTGCTGCCATTATTGTAATATTTTTTCAAATTTTTGAATGAGAATTGAGAATTTGGCATGAGAGATTTTGGCTCCCCATCAAATATTGTCATAGATGATTTGATATATTGAAGTGTTGAGTCTCTTAAATTTTAATATTTATAATGACAACTTATTCTCTTATATATAACAACAATGTTACTTTCCATTGGAAGAAAACACAAAAGTAAATGATCAAATCATGAAAAGGAGATATTGAGTGCATATACCTTTATGATTTCCCTTGGACTTCAAAAATTTCCATTTCCTTTATAAATGTTCAACCTCACACCCAGATCGAAATATGTAGTCTATCTTACATTTCCACATAATACAACAATTCAAAAAATGATAATTTTAATACTAAATTAAGATTATCATTTTTGAATTAGTATTATGTGGAATGTAAGATAGACTACATTTTTTATCTAAGCATGAGGTATTTTAAAAGGACATTGGAATATCCCAAGTCCAAGAGAAAGCTTAAAGGTATATGCAAATTACATCATTCATATATATTATATACCCATTATTTTTTATAGAATGAGTTATCATTATAAATATTAGAAATCGAGAGATTCAAATATTTAATATATGAAATCAGTTGTGTGTTTTATATCAAATCAACTATATCATAGATGATTCCATATATTGAAGGGTTGAGTCTCTTAACTTTTAAGATTTATAGTGACAATTTATTCTCATATATATATATATATATATATATATATATATATATATATATAAACACTATGTTCTTTCCATTGGAAGAAGACACAAAAATGAATAATCAAATCATGAAAATGATATATTGAGTGCATATACCTTTAACCTTTCTCTTGGACCTGGGATATTCCAATATCTTTTAAAATATTATACGTCACATTTATATCAAAAAATGTAGCATGTCCTAAGTTCCACATAATACTACAATTCAAAAAATGATTATCTTAATATTGCATTAAGATAATACATGCTACATTTTCTTATCTAAGCATGAGGTAGAACATTTTAAAAGGACAAGGGAATATTCAAAGATCAACAAAAAACTTAATGGTATATGCAAATTACATCATTCATAATATACCCATTTTTTATAGAATGAGTTTGTTGGCAATTTGAGTTATTTTATTTTGTGATTGATGTCACATGGATCATTTATGTCACATGGATCACATTGAGTTTTGGTGGCCAAAGCATTTCATATATAAGCATTTATGATATTTTGGAGAGCATGGATATATATAGGGTTTTTGTGAAAACCAAGGCAGGCAAAATAAAAGGTTTTATTTAAAACCATGGATGACATATTTGAAATGGGTTTTTCTTAAAATCCTTATTGGCTCTTTTTTTCATTGAAAAAGGTGCCCCGATGATGGAGATATTTATTTTTAAATATTTAGTTTAAATCTTAAACTATTTAAAATTTAAATTATAAAATTAAATATATTAATTTTAGTGCCAACTAAAGAAAGGAGGAAAGGCTATATTAATTCATAGTTCCGACGTCTAAAGAAATAGGAAAGGCATATATATATTCCAACAAAAACTTAGACTTCATTATCCCAGCGCTTATTTTTCGAATGCCTTCGATTGGGGAACGAATTGTGAAAAAAGAGAGAAGTGTGACTTTGGTCTACTGAAAAATCATTCACGGAGTTTAATAAGACGCATAGGCATCTTTGGTCTTGTGGTCCATGCACTATGTGTTACACAGGAGGTCCTACAGTCGAGTCCCGTCGTGGTTATTTGCTTTGTTAAAGCACTCTAAGCATTGTTAAGTTTTTCGAAGGGTGTAGAAGTTTATAGTATAAGTTTTTTTTTGTGTCCCTTTGGACACATGAGTGTGTGTGGCCCAATGACAGGTTGGATGTGGTTAAGGTGCTGAGCAAGGAGACGTCACGAGATCGAATCCCTTCAAGGACAGAGGCAAGTTAATAATTTTTTAATATATTTTATTTTCTAAAGTTGCCCTAGGAGGAATAAGGGTTGTGATGCATGTTTAGAAAAAGAGAGATTTCTGGTGTTTCTCCTTTTGAAAGTATATCATATTATATATCGTTGAAAAGCGTATTTCGAGGGATATTTGATTAACTTGCTTAGAGAGAGAAATAAGGTGTATGTAAATAAATATTTATATTTTTGTAAAGGGTTTCAAAAGTGAAGGTTGTTTTATTCTTTTTCAAAGGTGATTAATTATTTCATAAGGGGACATGTTGTATCTTATTGAGTAGGAGTGATAAGGTGTTATTTGGATATTATTGTCATGATATTAATAATGATATCTAACCCTTATTGAAAGTTGAAAAATAAGTATGTTGAGTGTGGCAGATTTAGTGGACATCCAATAAGGCATCAAAAGGTATGAGCAATATTCTCCATTGACTTTGTTTATGGTGGTTGATTTCTGAAATATCATTAGAGAGAAAAGGATTGATTGTGGTTTCCTTTTCGAAAGTGGTTGATTGAATGCTTCAAGGTTTTTTGGTTTGATAGTTGTGTTTAAACCTTATTTTATAAGCATAGTTGTTGAAGCCCATTGGTTATGCAAAGAACTTGAGTTAGAAAAGAACATGAGTATCATTGTTATATGATATTTGTGGTTGAGCATTGTTGGAAACATTTGAGTTGGTTGATACATGCTTGGACTATGGTTTTGTGAGAAATAGTTGTCCCTTGTGGTGATTGGTTGAGTTGAGTTGATTGAGCCTAGTCAAGTGATTGTGTGAGGTGATTTTTCAAGTCCCATGAAACAAACAATTATATAATTCTAATTTGGGTTGAGATTGAGCTTTGAGATTAGAACATATTGAGTCTCTAACAATTCTCTTTATGCTTCTATAATATTTGAGTTGAGTTAATATTGACTTGAGTTGAGTTGAGATTGATTTGAGTTGATATCATTGTAGATCATTGTTGTCATCCATTATAGAGTGCATTGCCACTCATTGTTGAATTCATCATTGAGCCTTCCCTTCATAGATTTGTGGATGATATTTGAGTGCTACTTGAGCATGATTGGTTGACTCTTTGAGAATTCTTTTGGGATAAATTTGTGGACAGATTTGTGGTAGTTTTTATGGATGATTTATTAAGCCTTTGAGAATACTTTTAGGACAGATTTGTGGACATATTTGTGGCAGTTTTTGTGGATTATTGATTGAGCCTTTGAGAAGACTTTTGGGATAGATCTGTGGATAGATTTAGGACAACATTTGAGCAAGTTCTTGGTGAGCTTGTTGAGCAGATTTTGAGCAAGTTCTTAGTGAGCTTGTTGAGCATATTTTGAGCAAGTTCTTGGTGAGCTTGATGAGCATATTTTGAGCAAGTTCTTAGTGAGCTTGTTGAGCAATTTTGAGCAAGTTCTTAGTGAGCTTGTTGAGTAGATTTTGAGCAAGTTCTTGGTGAGCTTGTTGAGCATATTTTGAGTAAGTTCTTAGTGATATTGTTGAATTTTGAGCAAGTTCTTGGTGAGCTTTATGAGCAGATTTTGAGCAAGTTCTTAGTGAGCTTGTTGAGCAGTTTTGAGCAAGTTCTTAGTGAGCTTGTTGAGCATATTTTGAGAAAGTTCTTGGTGAGCTTGTTGAGCAGATTTTGAGCAAGTTCTTGGTGAGCTTGTTGAGCAGATTTTGGGCAAGTTCTTAGTGAGCTTGCTAGAGTAGTTTTGGGCAAGTTCTTGGTGAGCTTGTTGAAGCAATTTTGGGCAAGTTCTTAGTGAGCTTGCTAGAGCAGATTTTGAGCAAGTTCTTGGTGAGCTTGCTGAAGTAGTTTTGGGCAAGTTCTTAGTGAGCTTGCTAGAGTAGATTTTGGGCAAGTTCTTAGTGAGCTTGCTAGAGCAATTTTGGGCAAGTTCTTGGTGAGCTTGCTGAAGTAGATCAATGGATTGCCTACCTAAGAAGAGCAGTGTATTGTCTAGCTTTGAGTAGATCAAAGTAATCATTTGTATTGGGATAAGGATCCTTATTTTTATGTGAAATATTATAAGGAAATTATCTTTTGGAGTACCCCACATTGGGGGAACCACGTTAAATCTTATGTCTTAATTATGTGTGGTGATTTGTGCACTTGTTTACTAGTGCTATCTATGTCATTAATGCACACTACTATATTTGGTTATTGCAATTAAGGACACTAATTGATATTGGTTTGGAAAGAAAGTAAAAATTGGGTGCTATATTGTTCACCCCCCTCTCAGTATGAGCTTGTGTTCTTAAATTGGTATCAGAGCGGGTTCCTTTGGAAAGGCTGATAGCTTGAGGGTAGATTCTACAAGAACACAAATGGCTTCACAAAATGGATTATCTACAAATAAGGCTCCACTATTTGGCAATAACAATTATGCTTTCTAGAGCATGAGAATGAAGAACTACTTGATATCACAAGGATATGAGGTATGGCAGATGGTTGAAAAAGAGTATAAGGTTGAAGGTGATCCTGAGGCATATAAGACTATCAAGAAATTGGTTGAGATCAATGCAAGGGAAATGAATTATATTTTGAGTGGGCTACGTGAAATAGATTTTGTAAAGGTCATGGTATGTAATTCAGCTAATGAAATGTGGACCAAGTTCTGAAATACTTATGAAGGGGATTCCAAGGTAAATTTGGCAAAACTACAAACTCAAAAAAATATTTGAGTAATTTAAAATGGAAGATTCTAAAGATATTGTAATTTTTTTACTTCAATTTGATAATATTACTAACACCATGAGAGGCCTAGGATTTGAGATGAAAGAATCAAAAGTTACTCAAAATATTTTGAGATCACTTCCCATGAAGTATGATGCAAAGGTTTCAGTAATAGAAGAAACAATGGATATCAACAAGCTAACAATGGAAGAACTACAAGGAACTCTCACATATTATGAGATGAGGGTGAGTAAGCATCAAGTTCCAACAAAAGAGATTGCATTCAAGGATTCAGAGAAAAAGAAATGGAAATTTCCAAAGATAGATAGAGATTCATATAATGATGAGGAAGATAACTTTATCAAAAGGAAAAAGGACTTAAAAAATTACAGGGATATGAAGAAAGTCAAATGCTTCAAGTGTGGTGATTTTGGTCACTATGCACACAAGTGTCCACATGAAGAAAATAGTGACGATGAAAAACAGGGTCACAAAAGAAAATAAAATGGAAAGTATAAGCATGACAAAAATAACAAGTACAAGCAAAGCAAGTATGAGAAGAAGAAAAAATTTCGTAATACAAAGAAAACTTTCTACATTGTAGAAGCAAGTGATAGCTCAGATAACAGTGATAGAGATAAGTCATATGATGAAAATGAAGAACATATATTCCTAGGAATAGAGGGTGAAAGAGAATAGTGCTTTGTGTGTGGTCAAAGAGATCACAGATCAGGATATTGCAATGGCTTTAGTGATAGTGAAGATGAGATGACCCATCAAGAAAATAGGCATGGTCAAAGAAATCATGAAATTTTGTTTTCTATAGAATATTATAATGATCTTAGTGATAGTGAAGATGAAGAAGGGTTTTTCTATGGGATAAAAGAAGTAGAATAAGAACATTCACTCCAAACAAAATAAGTTAAGCAAGAGAACATTGTAAGAAATATAGATGTCTCAGTTGATCTAAAGGAAGACTTCAATGATATCCATGAGCAACTACAAGAGGTTAAGGAGAATCTAAAATAATTGAGATGTTCCATACTTGAGAAGTTTAATCCATCACATGACTCAAAAGGTCAAGATATTTTCACTAAGAAGGAAACATGTATTTCAGAGACAATAAATATGGATGCCAATGAAGAGAAAGAAGAGGAAGGTCCCAAAGCACCAAAAGTCTCATATTTTAGGTTTGGGGAATCACACTCAAAAGGAAAGGAAGTTCTAAAATATGAAAGCAAGGAAGCACCTAAGTGTTATGAAGAAAGTTCCAAAATTCCTATGGCTCCAAATATTCATTTTGGATCTTGTTTTGAGATAGGTGAATCAAGTTCAAAAGGAAAAAAAATACTTGAAGAATAAAATAAGGAAGAAACTAAAGAAGAGGATTTAGATACTACAAATAAGGTTCAAGGATGCAATGCACAAGTTAAAAATGTTCATAAGGATAATGGTCAAGAAAGGTATGAGGAACCAAGGCATGAACAAAGGGCTTTTCAAGGACATTGTTTTTCTTGTAATGGATTTGGACACAGGGCTATACACTGCATGATCCATGGTTCAAAGAATTTTGATTTTTCTAGAAGAAACTTCAAAGTAAGAAGGTATGGTTTTTAGGGACATTGCTTCTTATGCAACCGGATTGGTCATAGAGCTTCTCAGTCCAAATAAAATGAGCAATATGGTTTTGGTTTTAGAGCTACACAAATTAGAAGTCATGGTCATAATGGTCATGAAAACAAAACTTCACAATACATGGTTCAAGAAAGGAATGGATATGGAAATTATTTCAAGAAAGAATTCAAGATATGGGCACCATATGAAGGCTGCAATATCAAGTTTTTTAATTGCAATAACTTTGGACATATTGCAAAATGGTGTAGGAATCAATTCCAAATAGGTTCAATACAAGAAGATCAAGTAATTCATCAAGAGAAGGATATCAGAAAAATATGGAAGGAAGTTGACAGAGGAAAGAAACAATGTAATATGGGAGTAAAAGTACTCCCACCCCAAAATTAATCACCTCAAGAGAGAAGGTGGTGAAGGGGCTAAGCTTAAGAGTCATATATTTTATCCCCATAGGTGTCCCTTTTGTCATTGATGTCAAAGAGGGAGAGATTTGAGTAATGGGGAGAGCATTGAGTTAAAGGGAGTAGCCTCCAAAGAGAGCATTGAGTTAGGGGGAGCAGCCTCCATAGAGAGTATTGAGTCAGGGGAGCAACTTTGATTCTTAGAGATGGTTTTTGTAGTGATTGTGGTTTTTGCATTAGAGGTGTTGCCATCAATGACAAAGGGGGATATTGTTGGCAATTTGAGTTATTTTATGTTGTCATTGATGTCACATGGATCATTGATGTCACATGGATCACATTGAGTTTTGGTGGCCAAAGCATTTCATAAATAAGCATTTATGATATTTTGGAGAGCATGGATATATACGGGGTTTTTGTGAAAACCAAGGTAGGCAAAATAAAAGGTTTTATTTAAAACTATGGATGGTATATTTGAAATGGTTTTTTCTTAAAACCTAGATTGGCCCTTTGTTTCATTGAAAAAAGTGCCCCGATGATGGAGATATTTATTTTTAAATATTTAATTTAAATTTTAAATTATTTAAAATTTTAATATTAATTTTAAAATTAAATATATTAATTTTAGCGTCGACTAAATAAAGGAGGAAAGGCATATATATATGCCAACAAAAGCTTAGACTTCATTATCCCAACACTTATTTTTTGAATGCCTTCGATTGGGGAATGAATTGCGAAAAAAGAGAGAAGTGTGACTTTGGTCTATTAAAAAAATTGTTCACAGAGTTTAATAAGATGCATAGGCATCTTTGGCCTAGTGGTTTGTGCACTGTGTGTTACATAGGAGGTCCTACAATCGGGTCCCATCGTGGTTATTTGCTTTGTAAAAGCGCTCAAAGCTCTGTTAAGTTTTTGAAGGGTGCAGAAGTATATAGTATATGTTTTTGTTCATGTCCCTTTGGACACGTGAGGGCGTGTGGCCTAATGATAGGTTGGTTGTGGTTAAGGAGCTGAGCAAGGAGACATCAGGAGATTGAATCTTGTCAAGGACAGAGGCAAGTTAATAATATTTTAATATATTTTATTTTTCTAAAGTTGCCCTAGGAGGAATAAGGGTTGTGATCCATGTTTAGAAAAAGAGAGATTTTTGGTGTTTCTCCTTTTGAAAGTATATCATATTATATATTGGTTTTTTTTTTTTTTTGAATTTACATGGTGGAATCGGTAGCCGCCACGAATCCAGGTAGGTTGTCCAAATTTTTATGGCCGCCATAGTATTTTGCATTGTCCGCCCTAGAAGCCACCACACAGATCTTTGCACAATCCGCCCCTATAACCACCATGCCACAATCATTTTAAACCTTTTACGCCATTGAAAGCACTAGGAAAGGGACAAGCGTTCAGTCTAGCGAGATCATATTATATATTGTTGGAAAGTTTATTTTGAGGGCTATTTGATTAACTTGCTTAAAGGGAGAAATAAGGTGTATGTAAAGAGATATTTCTATTTTTGTAAAGGGTTACAAAAGTGGAGGTTGTTTTATTCTTTTTCAAAGGTGATTAATTCTTTCATGAGGGGACATGTTGTATCTTATTGAGCAGGAGTGATAAGGTGTTATTTGGATATTATTATTGTGATATTAATCATGATCTCTAACCCTTGTTGAAAGTTGAAAAATAAGTTTGTTGAGTATGGCAGATTTAGTGGACATCCAATAAGGCATCAAAAGGTATGAGCAATATTCTCCATTGACTTTGTTTATGGTGGTTGATTTCTGAAATATCATTTAAGAGAAAAGAATTTATTGTGGTTTCCTTTTTGAAAGTGGTTGGTTGAATGCTTCAAGGTTTTCTAGTTTGATAGTTGTGTTTAAACCTTGTTTTATAAGCATAGTTGTTGAAGCCCATTGGTTATGCAAAGAACTTGAGTTAGAAAAGAACATGAGTATCATTGTTATGTGAGATTTGTGGTTGAGCATTGTTGGAAATATTTGATTTGGTTGATACATGCTTGGACTATGGTTTTGTGAGAAAGAGTTGTCCCTTGTGGGGATTGGTTGATTTGAGTTGATTGAGCCTATTCAAGTGATTGTGTGAGGTTATTTTTCAAGTCCCATGAAACAAACAATTCTATAATTCTGATTTGGGTTGAGTTTGCTCTTTGAGATTAGAACATATTGAGTCTCTAACAATTCTCTTTATGCTTCTATAAGATTTGAGTTGAGTTAAGATTGAATTGAGTTGAGTTGAGATTGATTTGAGTTGAGATCATTGTGGATCATTTTTGTCATCCATTGTAGAGTGCATTGCCATTCATTGTTGAATTCATCATTGAGCCTTGCCTTCATAGATTTGTGGATGATATTTGAGTGCTACTTGAGCATGATTGGTTGAGTATTTGAGAAGGCTTTTGGGACAGATTTGTGGATACATTTGTGGCAGTTTTTGTGGATGATTTATTGAGCCTTTGAGAAGACTTTTGGGATAGATTTGTGGCAGTTTTTTGTGGATGATTGATTGAGACTTTGAGAAGACTTTTGGGACAGATTTGGGACAACATTTGAGAAAGTTCTTGGTGAGCTTGTTGAGCATATTTTGAGCAAGTTCTTAGTGAGCTTGTTGAGCATATTTTGAGCAAGTTCTTGGTGAGCTTGATGAGCATATTTTGAGCAAGTTCTTAGTGAGCTTGTTGAGCAGTTTTGAGCAAGTTCTTAGTGAGCTTGTTGAGCAAATTTTGAGCAAGTTCTTAGTGAGCTTGTTGAGCAAATTTTGAGCAAGTTCTTGGTGAGCTTGTTGAGCAGATTTTGAGCAAGTTCTTGGTGAGATTGATGAGCATATTTTGAGCAAGTTCTTAGTGAGCTTGTTGAGTAGTTTTGAACAAGTTCTTAGTGAGCTTGTTGAGCAGATTTTGAGCAAGTTCTTGGTGAGCTTGTTGAGCAGATTTTGAGCAAGTTCTTGGTGAGCTTGTTGAGCAGATTTTGAGCAAGTTCTTGGTGAGCTTGTTGAGCATATTTTGGGTAAGTTCTTGGTGAGCTTGCTAGAGTAGTTTTGGGCAAGTTCTTGGTGAGCTTGCTGAAGCAGTTTTGGGCAAGTTCTTAGTGAGCTTGCTAGAGCATATTTTGGGCAAGTTCTTGGTGAGCTTGTTGAAGTAGTTTTGGGCAAGTTCTTAGTGAGCTTGCTAGAGTATATTTTGGGCAAGTTCTTAGTGAGCTTGCTAGAGAAATTTTGGGCAAGTTCTTGGTGAGCTTGCTGAAGCATATCAGTGGATTGCCTACATGAGAAGATTAGTGTATTGCCTAGATTTGAGAATATCAAAGTAATCATTTGTATTGGGATAAGGATCCATATTTTTGTGTGAAATATTATAAGGAGATTATCTTGTGGAGTACCCTACATTGGGGGAACCACGTTAAATTATGTGTCTCAATTGTGTGTGGTGATTTGTACACTTTTTTACTATTGCTATCTATGTCATTAATGCACACTGCTATATTTTTTTATTGAAATTAAGGACACTAATTGATATTGGTTTGGAAATAAAGTAAAAAGTTTCCGATGTACTATTCACCCCACCTCTTAGTATAAGCTTGTGTTCTTCAAGAGTTGTCATTATAAATATTAGAAGTCAAGAGACTCAACTCTTTAATATATGGATTCAATTGTGTGCTTTATATCGAATTAGCATCAACAAACCAATATTTAATAAACATTCAATTTAAATTATGCATTGAAATGAAAAATCGATTTGATTTGAAAGTTGATCAAGATCTGAGACATTTTATTTTTTCAAAGTGTTACGGTGCCCCATGCTTAAGTTTTTTTGTAGGGTTTGGTGAGATGACAAAACTAAGCTCCACATCAATAGGCATTTACCACCTTGGTGGTTGGTTTCCTTTTAAGATGGTCACTAGGCATTCAATGGCTTTGACTTTTGTCAAAGCTGTTGGACTTGGCTATGACATGCAACAAGGAACCGAGGAAGTTTTTCTCAAAGGTCTTCCATGAGGTATGGCTCTGGTGCCTGATGTTACTATTCCATTAGATAATTTTAGTCAATCTTGTAGCTACTTAGAGAGTAATACACTTATTAGCTATTTCTTGGGTCAAATCCCCAATGAGTCATTAATCCGTAGCTAGATTCAACATTACTGGACTCCTCATGGCATTGAGGTTGATGGAATTCAAAACCTGACCAAAGGGTTTTTTCTATTTTATTTCCCTACTCTTGAGCATGTGCATGTAGTTTTTAACCATGGCCCTTGGTATGTGCGTAACTCTCTATTAGTTTTCCAGCCCTGGACCCAAGAATTTTTTTTTGAAGAGGGTGCATCCCTAGAGGTGCTAGTGTGGGTTTAACTCTCTAGCCTACCATCGGCTCTTTGGCCTTTCTTGGAAACCCTTGTTGCCTCATTAGGATGTTTTGTGTGCAATGAAAATCTGTGTTTTTTGGTTCTTGGCCCTTTCGAAGGGTTTGTGTGAAAATTTATCTTTCTAAGGATCTCATGGATCATCATACCATTAGTGTTGGGTATACCTCATTTTTTTAGAAGCTAGTTTATATTAACCTGCCAACTACCTGCTTTCGCTATCAGTCGACAGTGCATATGATTAAATATTTCCCACTCATGGAGGGTATTTCAAGCATAATAAAGTCTTGGCTAGCCCTCCAAGATCTACATCTGTAGTGCCATCTAGGGCCACTCCCAAAGATAAAAGAACCACACATGCTAGTTCATAGGATTCTTGGACTACTGTTACCAAATGAAATCATCCCATAAAACCCTTGGTTAAACTCACTAGTCAACGGATACCTCCTCTGGTGCATACACCCAGAGATAATATGGCCATGCAAGTTTTTTGCAATTACATCCTCACATAGACCCTTTGTTATGGTGGAGAATGAGGCTCTACAAATTAATTTACAAGTTTCCCTTGATAAGGCATGGGAAATAAGATCTCGCAGTCCCAACAGTGACAAATGATCTTATACCATGTTTTTGGAAGGAAACCATGATCGATTCCTCTCAAACACTTACTCCTCACTTAGGGGTTTAGGTGCTTCTAAGATTATTGAAGGTGATATGCAGCTTGATAGTTCCTCATGATATTTTTGTCATGGAATATCAAAGGTTTTGACGAACCCAATTCATAAGTACTTGGTTCGTAGTGAGATCGATAAGCTTTGTCGTCAGCATGGTAGGTTTGATTTTCTTTGCTTACAAGAAGTTAAGATATTTGATTTGAACTTACAATGTGCATGTTATTTTATTTGGTCTGGCAACCAATTTTATTCTACTAATCATGCTATAGGTCGAGGTGGAGCTATCACATTTTTGGCTCCCATCTAGAAATCCCATCTCGTTACTTGAGGAGTGGACCCTTCTAATCAGGCTATGTGGACCCTTTTTGAAGTTGATGGACATTCTTTTGGAATTGTAAATGTGTATGCTTCCAATCATACCCCTAAATGATGTGCTCTCTAGCGGTGGTTGGCTTTGTCTTTACCCTCTATTGTCTGGTTGCTTTATGGTGATTTCAATATGATTGAGACAGTTTTTTAATAAAGTGGGCCACCTTCTAATGCGATGGTGTATTGGGGAATGAGAAGCTTGGTTTTTTTTAAAACAAATTAGGGCATTTTGACCCTAATGCTTGTTCTTCCTCCAAATACTTCCTGTGCTCACTCTAATTTTCTTGGTCCAATTTCCAAAGTGGGGATGATCGTATTTTAAAGTGGTTGGATAGAGTTATGCTTACGGACCACTTTGGGTTCAATTTCCATCCCATTGTGTCATCCCCTCCTTTGATGGTGGCTCTTCATGGCTCTATGGTGTTAGATCATGTACCCATTATAATCAATATTTCTTTGAGCATATTGCTAGACAAGACCTTTTCTTCTTAGTTTTTTTTTAATATCTCTTTCCTTCAGCATCCTGCTTCTATTTCTCATATTGTTAGGGTTTGAAACCTAGTTCCTCGACCTTACATAAATATGGGTTGGATTGTGTGGTGGAATTATGTCATTTCTTGCACAACCACCTTGCTTTGCACTCTTGGAGTCAAGCTTGCTCAACTACGTAAGCAGATAAATCTAGCACTAAAGTAGGAGTTTCCCAAAGCATTTTTTAGGCTTGATGCTTCCCCTCTCAATATCAATCTACAATAGTATGTTGCAATCCTTCGACATGATCTTAAGAAGGCTGAGCTATATGAGGCCAGATGTGCTCAGATATGTGCTCGTATGCACTCGCTCAAAGTTGAATACTTGGTCTCCAAGGAGTTCTTTCAGCACCTTAGACCACCTAGGCAAGCGGTTTAGTTCAAATCCATTGTGGATAATGGTGAAAGGCTTTCAAAACTACCTAATATTTCTATGGTATTTGTTCACCACTACCAATAGGTCTTTTTTTCTCAATATCTCTCAACTGAGAGATAGCAACCACTAGAGAAATATTGCTCAGTGGTTCCTAATAAGCTTTCACCCTCTCATAATTAAGCTTACGATAAACTTATTTTATTAGAAGATATTACTGAGGCTTTATCTCATATGGCTAATGACAAAGCACAAGGACTAGATGGTTTTCCATGCAAATTTTATAAAGCTTTGTGGGATATGGTTGGCCCTGATCTTCTGAGGGTTTATTAGGAATCCATGTCCTCTAGTTCTTTAGGATCACTCATTAACAGAGGTAACATAAAATTCATTCCCAAGTCTGGTGATCCTGAGGTGATCACCAATTGGAGGCCTATCACTCTGTTGAATATCAATTATAAAATTATTTCTAAAGCTCTTGCTCTTAGAATTTGACCTTTGCTTCCTCTTATTGAGAGGCATGAGAAAACAAGATTTATTCATAATTGCTATATTCTAGATAATGTCCTCATAGTTTGGGAAGGTATGGAGTGGGCACAACAGTCTCAACAAGTGGTGTTGTTTATTAAAATTGACTTTGAAAAGCATATGATAGAATTGAATGGTACTTTATTCTATCAATGTTTACAATGCTTGGGTTTGTTCTTGGCTTTATTCAATCTATAAAAATATAATTTATGGATGCTTCAGTGGTTCTCACGTTGAATGGTGTGCAAACAGAGTGCATTGGTCTATTTATATTTGTTTTCCAAGGGTGTCCTCTTACCCCCTCCCTCTATGTTCTTGCAATTGAAGCCTTTGGGTACCTTCTTGCCTACAAAGCCTTGCAAGGACTGGTTAATGGTATTTCCCTACCAGGAGGGCAAGGGAAACCTATCAATGGCCACTTTGTGGATTATTATTTTTAACACTCAATGAAGATAAAGTGTCTATCACATAGGCTCTTTCCATCCTAGAGGTGTTTTACAAAGCCTCTAGTTCCAACATTTAGTGGAGAGAGACTACTTGTTATAGACAATTCTCACATTCCCTTCCACCCTGGATGGAGCAATAACAATGGAAGTGGATTCAATCAGGGGAGATGTTCAATTTTTTAAGCATTTCCTTTGATTTTTATAGCATCCTATCTCAGCTTTGGGAATATGTAGTGCAAAGCGTGGAGAACAAGCTCACTTACTAGATCACCAAGAAGTTATCCCTTACGGGTAAATTCTAAATCTGCTCTAAAATTCTTGCCAATACTCATGTTTATTACTCCTCCTGTTAAGAAGTTGGAAAAGCTTCTACAAGATTTTTTATGGGCTAATTCTTCTTAGAAACATGGCTTTCATAGAGTAGCCTGGGAATTTTGTTGCCTCCCTAAAAATTTAGGTAGGTTGGGGTTGTTTAACTATTTCTATCAAAGTCTGGATCTTAGCGCTAAATGGATCATCAGAACTCTTAAAGGGGATGAATCATGGGAAGTTCTAATTAGGAACTGTGTGGCAACAGGGTTACCCATTGGCAAGAAATGTTGGAAGGGTTTGGATTTACCTTCCATTCTTGTAGCCCCTATTTCTCTTAAAATTTTTGGCTCCTTTGTGACTCAAAGTCTTTGGCAAGCTTGGGAGTCAATCAAGCCTTGGTTCTATTGGAAAGGAGTTGGTCGCCACAGGGGGCAACTATTGCAAATTTGAATGTTTGGTGGTCCCTTGTGGTTCAGTATCAGGGACAACCACTTGCTCAAGTTCAATGGATTCATGCTAACAATTTTTTTAAAAAGGGCATTGTGTCCCTTTCTAATTTTTATTGCAGGTAGACTAGGGATTGGATCCCTTGGGAGCTTTTTCAATAGCAATATATGTTAAAGTCCATAGATAAAGACACATATGATGTGGTTATTAATTGTACACCCTTTTCCCTGTGGCCTAAGCTTGGTTAGGTTATTCAGCAACCTTGGTGGAAAGAGTGGGAATGGTATAAACATGTCCCTCTTCTTAATTACATAACTAAGTAGGGTTATAGCTGGATTTTGCCCAATTTGCCCATGGTGCCCAAGCTCAATGCGCATTGGGATTTGTTCTCTTCCAAATCCATATGGAGAGCTCACTTTCAGCTCACTTGGGCACCCTATATTGAACCTAAGCAGGCCTCTTTTTCCTGGAGTATGTTGTATCAGGGGCTGCCACTTGGCCCAAGGCTTAGGCACTTGGGGATTGACACTCCCACTTGCCCTTTCTATGGGGAAGCAGAATCAACCTTGCATATTTTCTAGAATTTTCACAAAGCAAATATGGCCTGGGAGTGGATGGAGTCCTTTTTTGGCCATTTTTGCATGCTCCTTTAACTTGGCTTCACAATATGTTGGGAGATACGCCACAATTTTCTCAACCTTTGCTAGAATTCTAGAACATTTTTAGAATTAGCATTCTATTTCATACATGGAAAACCAAAAATGAGATATTTTTTGCAGATAAAACTCCCTCTATTATTTTTTCTCTCTTAGATAAGTTGATGGTATTTCATGATGCTTGGTTACAGATTCAAGTGTAAGCTAATAAGGTTGTAATGGAACTCAATCATCTATAGGAGTTGATTGACTATTGGGATAATGCACCATGTACTGTGAGAAGAGTCCCCTCAATGAATGAACAATGTACCCATTCTAGATTTAGACAACATTGTCACCCACCACTAGAATGTCGGGATCGTCCAGCTTCTGGGGCTTACTGTCAGTCGTCTAGAGATCATGCATAGAGATGACTTCTTTCCAACTCTATTAAGTAGGTTTCCACTTGGGGTGATCACCCTCAGCCTGATCCTTTGCATTGTATGGATGGTTGGGGAGCTCGCCAGGGATGGGGAACTCCCCCACATTCTTCTATCCAGGTCGGTTCTTCAAAGGGTGGTGAAGGTGATGCTAGTACTGGTTGGAGCACAGGCACTGCTGGTGATGTAGATGGATGGAACACCCCCTTTGAGGCTCCTAATCAACCTACACCTGATATGCATGCCAAGATGCCAGGGTCGGGTTGGAACATTTAATGGTTGTTGTGATATTTTTTTTAGTTTTGTAGTTAAGCCCGCCTGTTTGTAGTTTTTTGGAAGTGATATTTTGAACTTTGTCTTGAAGGTAAACATTATGCATTGAAATCAACAATTTATTTAATGAAGATAAACATTATGCATTGAAATCAACAATCTATTTAATAAAGGTAGCAAAAAGAAGTTAGGAGAAATAGAATTGTAAACTACGTGGAATTCGCTCTACTCAAATATGGGGCATGTTTTTTTTATAAAAGTAGTAGTTTGACATGAATCTTGTTAATACACACTAGTAACAACGACATAATTTCCAAGTGACCGGTGGTCCCCTTACATCACATTAAATACCATTAAAGTGGAATAATAATTATAAGAAAGACCCCAAATTTTGAACTTGATAATAAAAAAGTGTAGATTGTGGATGTTTCTTATATAAAAGACAAAAAGTATGTAAACTAAGAATCAACCCGAATTTAATTAAGGTTGTCGAAGAACGTGGTCATCGTACATAGGAAATCATGTGCATGGGTGCTCTATATAAAACTAAATATAAAGTTTTAAAATATATTTTGAGAAAATTGTGAATAATGAAAAGTGTATTACATTTTTGATAAGAACTTGTAGAATTTCAAAAAAATATTTATCAATAAAAAACAATCAACCATTCTCAAGTTTGAAAGAAAAGTAAACTTACGGAACATTAGAGGCCAACACTAGTAAAGAACCACAATTTTGAAACTAAAATAGTTAAAAACAAATTAGGAAATAAGGAGGATAAAAATACCATCTAATTTTAAATAATTTATTCAAGGATTTTCTTCCAAATTTTTACATTGCTATTTACCATTATTCTTATTATATGATTATATTTCTTAATATTTTATTATTTATTTGTATTTTTAAAGGATTTTCAATGTTTTAAAGGTGTAAAATTAAACATGTGATAAACTAAATTTAACAACACAATATTATATGATAATAATAGATTTCATACTTGTGTAGTAATTAAAACAAGCTCTTTAAAGATTGTTCATACTATTATTCTTGATTGTCCTATAAGTTTATTTTTGTTATGACAGAATAACATTGATTCAAGATATAGAACTAAACCAATAAGTAATTTCTTATTAGGCTAGGTGACAATTTACCTAAAGTACACCAAATTCTATTGTTGAAAGAGTTCATGGTGGACTCCAAATAAAAAGACCTAAATTAATAAAAAAAATTATATATCTACAATAGGGTTGATAATATAAGTTTGCATTAATTCATCAAGTTAGATAGATCGGCGATGTGGTACGTAAGCAAGCGCACGATGGAGGAACTTGAATTGTTGCTAGATCCTGGACTTTCTTTTTTAGTCCCTGTGGTTACCAAGGTTGATCCTTCTATGAGGAACAATGGAGCTTTGAGGCTTTTTTCCAAGTGTGTTGTAGAGGAGCTGGAGTGGCTCTCGGTTTCCCAATATAGTGTTTTTTTGTGGTTATGAGAATGAATTTTTCTACTTTCTGGCTTCCCATGTCTCCATTTCCTAGATGGTGTCTGATGCGTTAGCTTGGGGTGCAAAAAAATATATTATTTATATAATTTATTGGGTTTAAGACTTGATTATATATTAAAAGGATATTTGATCAATTATTCTAAAAAATGTATAATAGTTTATATGTAAGTTATAATTGGGTTGATGTTTAATCATATATATAGATTCTTTATTGAGCCAATTTAGACAAAATTTGATGGTTTTCGTGTACAACTTGAGTGTGCCAATGATAAGGCTTTGGAACTCCAAGTAGGAATTTTAAGGTTCAAATCCAATGGAGGTAGAGTTATATACCATATTTGAGTAATTAAAGTTTGGTTGGATAAACATATACTAATTAAATAAAATTTTGTATAAAGGTTGGGCCATATTATATGGCCTATGATCTCATGGATGTTAAAAACTGCTTTAACTTTATCTTTTACTTTTATATTAAAAGAATTATTGATAAATTATTCTAAAGATTGTATAATAGTTTATATGCAAGTTATTTGTAATCTTGCATACATGATAAATAAATTTTAATATTCACACTACCTTGTAGGTATTTGGTCCTTTATCCTTATATTAAACCATCACATACTTCCTTATGTTAATTATACATAGAAATATATATAGCTTAACTCCTTTGGGTTTGAACATTAGAACCTTATCTCTAAAATACCTAAGTCTTCATACCTTAGTTACTTTGAATTTGAACGTTATACTTTATATATAAAGTACCCAAGCATTAATTATGTCACTCAAGATGTAGAGGAATAGAAAGGAAGGGATCTACTAGGTTGCACATCACTCCAATCAATATTACAATATTGATATTATGCTATTATTGGATTGATATGTCATAATAACCCTATCTCTAGTTAACTCCAATTAATATGAATACATTACATGTTTGACTTATTGATAAATTTGCATACATAATAAATAACTTTTAAGGTTTACTAGCAAATATTAGTGTTTCCCAAATTGGAAATTGGTGAATATGAGGACCCTCGATGTCGGACCATTCACCTAAAATTTTCAGTACCAAGTTTTTTAGGGTTAATTTACCACAATATATATCCAAACATTGGTATATTTGTACTCGTTGGAAAGATCATTTCGATCCTGATCTAATGGTGGTGTTTTTATGAAGTTATAAGGTCATTTAATAGGTCAAAATACACCCCAAAGATGATTTTATATTTTAGAGCTTCAAATACCTCAAATTTTGGTGTGAAGATGATTCATTTGATTTTCTTAGAATTCACCATGATTTACCTTGATTTTTATTAGGATTCACCATTTTTTTACAAGTACATTTTGAGTCCAACCCCTTATGCATAATCCTGCTTTAGGTCCTTCATCCTTATATTAGACCATCACATAGATCAATTATACATGTAAAGAGACATACATTAACTCCTTTAAGTTTGAACCTTAGACCATATCTCTAAAATATCCAAACCTTCACACCTTAGCTCCTTTGAAATTGAATGCTAGACTTTATATCTAAAATACACAAGACTTCACTATATCACTCAAATGTATAGAGGAATAGAAAATAAGAGATGTACTATGTTGCACATCACTCTAATAAATATGACTACATTAATGTTTAACTAGGGCTTAAATTGATATATGAGAATCAACGCCATGTCTATTTTACTCAATTAATATGAATAAATTGTATGTTTGTCTTAGGGTTAGATTTACATGTGATAATCATGCTCATATATAATTAATATGGATACACATAAATAGCTCATATTACATGTTTAGATGCATTATATCTTTAATAATTTTTATATTAAACCTTTTGCCAGATTGGAATTAAATTTTAGTAAAATTTTAAGTCTCTTAATCTCTTACAACATTCATGCATTCAAGATTACAAGGTGAAATTTTTAGCTAAGAAAATAGATAAAATTGGTTATATTAGATCTTTTAAATCCTTATATTAGACCATTGCATACTACCTTAGGTCATGGAAAGAGACAAAACTTAACTCCTTTGAGTTTGAACCTTAGACCTTATCTTTAAATACCCAAGCCTTCACACCTTAGGTCCTTTGAATTTAAATGTTAGATTTTATATCTGAAATACACAAACCTTCACTATGTCACTCAAATGTATAGAGGAATAGAAAATAAGGGATATACTATGTTGTAAATCATTATAATCAATATGACTACATTAATATTTAACTAGAGCTTAAATTGATATATGAGAATCAAACCCATCTCTATTTCACTCTAATTAATATGAATTAATTACATGTTTAGCTTAGGGTTAGATTTACATGTGACAATCATGCTCATATATATATATATTTGCAAATCGTATAACTTATATGAATAAATACAACATTGATACAGTCTTGATAATAGTTACAAAATTGATACAAAATATACAACCAAAACCAGTCTAAAAAAGCCACTTAAACAAAAAGTGGCATGAAACAAAACTCCTGAAAAAAAACTGAAACCTGAAGTATATACAAAATAAACTGACATCAAACTGAAACTAGCTGATAAACAATGGGCTTATCATAATTAGCCATATGTTTTCGACAAGTTATATATTCGCACAAATTGCTGTAAATAAACCTGTAGAACCAAAACCTGATTATAACTGTCCATATCATATCTGAGATTCTGAAGTTGAGGAAAAATCATAGCATCCTTTGTTCTGAATATTGTCTTGGAGCCAATCATCACACGAGCAACCTGGAGCAAAACTTTAAACATAGTGTGTCTTCTAAAAGACTCAGTAAGAACCCTCGGGACATTTTGAAACAACTCATCATTTCTAGATAACCATATGAACCATAAAATCTTAGTAGAAATCAGCAACCAAAATTTATTATAGCAATGATGCATATGAGGAATAATGCCATATAAAATCTGTTGTCTAACATGAACATTATTTACATCCCAACTGCATATATCAGAAAATAAAACACCCCAAATATCCCTGGAAAAAATATAGTCAAAGAAAATATGATAAATAGTGTCTGGCACCCAACACAACGAACAGGTAGAATAACTATTAGCCTCTTTGCTGATAGGAAGCCTTTGTAATAAAAACAACCAACGAAAACAAGCTTTTTGGGCTTCAATAAATTAGACCATAAGTGTCTGAATATGGTATGACCCTGCTTATCAGTAATAGATAACTACCAGCAATCATTAATATGATTAATAATATCAAAATTATCATGAAGAATATAATATAACATTTTGGGTTTAATATCACGAAGTTTGGTACCATCCATCCATTTACACACATCATAAAATTGTTGTTTATCATGAATTAAAGTATGGCTCTTGCATGTCATAAATGAATCTCTCAATAAGGAGTATGTTCGCCACTATGATTGTGGAATATCATACTGCTTACTAAGAGCATCCCATGGCATGAGAGAGTCATTAAGCAATATATCATTGAAGGTATTTATTCCTTTGATAGCCCATTTTTTAGTAGAACAACCTCTAACAAGAGCAAGAGGCTTATTATTATGCATAAGATTCCACCATATAGAGTAATATTTAAATATCACATTAGCATTAGGACAAGCTGAGTTACCAATCAAAATCTTACCTCTGACTAATTTCCAAGCTCTCCATAAGGTACGAAACACTGTTGAACCAGTAGATGTAATAGGAAAGTGGCCAAAAAGGATGTCAATGATATGCAATCCTTTCTAGAATTTGGCCTTTTTAGGTACAACACTAGAAATGTTATGTCTAACCAGAATTTTCCATGGTTCGTTGCCTTCCAAACAATTAAGAATCCATTTAACTGACAAAGTAATGCCTTGTAATCTGATATTCTTCAAGTTTAGTCCACCTTTCATTTTATCAGTAGTGCACCAATCCCATTTGACAAAGTGTCTTTTTTTAGATCCCTGTCCATCAGACCATAAGAATTGGCGTATATATTTCTGGATAATATTAACTTGATAAGAACAAAATAGCCATGAGGAAGCAAAATATATAGTATAGGATGATAAAAATTTTTGGCATACTTGAACACGTCCAGCCATGCTCAAATGGAATTTATTCCATTTGGTTAGTTTACTTACCACCTTATCTTTAACCCATTCCCACATGTCTTTGAGATAGGGATCAACCGCAAAAGGAATACCAAGGTAACGAACCTGTTTGGATGGACCACCCCATTGAACATTAAATTTTGACAACCATGAAGGAGGTGTCTCATCCCAACTAAGCAGAATGGATTTAGCCAAAGAAATTTTAGAGCCAGAAGCACTCCCAAAAATGGAAAGTATATGAAATAGATTATTCATATTATTCTCCTCTAACTTCACAAAAATGTTAGTATCATCGACAAATTGAACATTAATAAGATCCTCCCCATTAGGGAGAGAAATACCAAGAACTTTAGGATAGTAAATAGAATGCCTGAGAAGATAAAATAGTGCATCACTAGCAATGAAAAAAAGAGCAGGGGCTAATGGACAACCCTGCCTAATAGAACGCTGCAAGAATATAGGATCAGAAAGGGAACCATTAACATCAATATATGTGACCACATCAGTCAAGAGCACCTTAATCATTCTGCAAAAATTAGAAAGAAATCCAAATGCTTCTAGAACCATGAAAATAAATGCCCATTCAATTCTATCATAAACTTTTCAAAATAAAGAAATAGCATGCCAACATTTTGGCCAAAATATCTAGCCCAGCGCATAGTCTCCCAACATGTAATAAGGTTTTCCAAAATGTACCTTCCTTTAATAAATCTCGTCTGAGTAGGACTAATAAATATTTGTAGTATATTAGTAAGGCACAAAGACAATGCTTTTGCCAAAATTTTATATGAAATATTTAATAAGGTGATAGGCCGCCATTTTTTAATAATTGATTTGTCCCCACCTTTAGGTAACAACCTAATGATCCCCGTGTTAATAGATTGTCCTAAATAACCATTATGAATAGCTTCCACATAAACCTCCTATAAATCATCACATATCCAGTCAATGTTATTTTTATAAAATTCAATAGGGATTCCATCTTGGCCAGGAATTTTATCATTGTTGATAGCTGTAATGGCTATGTAAATTTAATCTTTAGAGATAGGCAAATCAATCTCTAGACTTTCTTGTTGAGTAAGTTTAACAGGCAGAATTTTCCTGCAAAAATCCCTATCCACCTGCCTTTGAGGAGATTCATCTGAAGTAAAAATATCTTTATAATATTGAAACAACAAATCCTTAATCTGATCCGGATTAGTAATCAAATTACTACCATCCCAAAGACTACCAATTTTCTCCATCACCCCTTTTTCCTTAAGGAAATGAAAGAAAATTTTGGAACCTTTATCGCCTGTCTTCAACCAATTAAGCCTGGCCCTAACTCTTTGACCTTCGATTTTCCTAACTTGCAACTTCCTAATATCATTATTAAGGCCAGACATAGTCTCTTGCCATACCAAATTAGAGGGTTGTGCCTATAAAAGCTCCTCAGTCTTAACCAATTTTTCCTGCAAAATCTTCTCCTGTCTTCTATTATCTAATGCCAATTTCTTACCTATAGTTTGATAAATAATTCTCCAACCATTAATGTTCCTATTCCATCTCGCAATAGCACCTTCATTTTTATAAATACAATTATTGATTTCTCGTAAAGTGAATAAGGCCTCAACATAATCATTTAGCTTCAATAAGGAAGTATTCAAAATAAATCTATTGCTTCGAGACAATCTATTCCATATTTCATTATATAGAAGCACCCGAGAACATATCGGATAATGATCTGAAATGGTAGTAGGAGTGACAAGGATTCGAGTAGCTGGCTCAATATTATCAAAATTAAAATAACCATTACTAGCATAAAATCTATCCAGTCTGGAATAAATTCTGCTATCATCCTACTGCATATTGCTCCAGGTGAACCACAAGTTTGAAGATTGACCACTAAGACCAACTAAGGGATCAAATAGATCAAATTTAGCTTTGAATCTAGACCACAACTCATGCTCATTACCTTTCCAAACAACAAGAAGTCCCCCACTTTTATCTTCTTGGGATTCTACCATGTTAAAGTCACCACATATAATCCATGGTATATATGGTAATTGCATGAACCATTTCCATAAAAAGCATCTATCTTCATAACTATTAGGGGCATAAACTGAGCAAACACCAAATTTTAAACTATTAGATTGCAGAATAATCCAAACAGCTATGTTACATGGAGAACATCCATGGCTGACAACTTTACTGACCCATAAAGACGATAACATAATAACAGTACCACCCCTTCCAGGGCTATGCATGGTATTGAAAAAAGGAGCCTCTTTCCAAATTACCTTCATAGCCACTTGTAGAGCAAAATTATTAGCTTTAATCTCCTGAAACATAATACAATCAATATTCTTGAAGGACTGAATATAATTCCTAATAGCATATTTTTTGTCAGGGGTCTCCAGTCCCCTGACATTCCAACTCAAACAATTAAGAGGCATTAGTTATTTTTAAAATATTTGGAACAATTAAGTTCCCTGGATCTTGCAGCCGCCTTAGTGGCTCTCATAGAGTTATCCTTCATGTCAGAGTCCTTAGATCTCCTCCTTTTATTAGATTCAACTTTCATCCATTCATTTTCATCAGAACAACTATCAGCCATTGCCTTACTGTCATTAATTGAGTTATCAATACTCTACGAGGAAGGATTAGTCCTATCAATGACATCCTTCTTAGCAAACTCTCCTATTACCTCGACTGACTCAGGATTGTTCCTTAACTCATTCAGTTTATATTGCAAAGCACTTTGATTAATAGTTTGAAGGGCAAGCTCCTGAGCATTCATTCATCTTCCCTTAAGATTACTTTTATCATTAACTGCCAAAACTAGCTTATTATTCAGTTCATCAGCTTTAGACACATTATTATTGATTTCATTCTTAATATTTTGAAATGCCTCTTCAAATTTAGTAACATTCCACCCTGCTTGCTCAAGTTCTGCATTAATAGGATTTGTATTGTTATTTAAAACTGAGCCAACCTCCTTAAGACCCTCTTCACAAGGAGAAGGATTAATATCTAGAATTCCATCAGTGTTAGATACCTTACAATTTATTGCAAAATTATCAACTGCATTCATAGGATTTATAACATAATCAGACACTCCATGTCCAGACTCCGCCTCACAAACCATCTCCTCATAAGTAGCCATGTTTGGCGATTCAACAGGATTAGGGTTATTGACATCACTACCCTTACCAAAGTTAGAGTCATTATTAACTGAATTTTAGGGAGACTTATTAATAACATTTTCTGGAATACCAATTGCAATATTTCTATCCATATTCCTTTTCCTTTTAGCCCAAATAGGATAGTTTTTTCTATCATCTTGAGTGCTGGTAGAAAGTTCTCGAATTGGGGTTTGTTGTTGCTGCGTTGATGCAGGAGCATCCGGAGGCGAAGAAGCAATCTTGCATCACCCAAAAATGTTTTTTTCTCTAAGTGCCAAAACTGTCGCGATATCACGACGCTTTTTGATGAAAGGGGCCAAGGTGCCAAATGGTCGTGAAATCGTGACGTTTCCGAAGCAAGACAGCCTTAACGCGAAATGGTCGCAAAATCACTACATTTTTGAGGCAACACAGTCTGGATGCCAAAGGGTCGCGAAATCGTGACATTTTTTATGCAACGCGATCTAGAAACAAAATGGTCATGAAATTGTGACATTCTCGGGGCAGAGAGGTCAAGGCACCAAATGGTCATGAAATCGTGACAGTTCCGAGGCAAAGTCACTTGAGTGCCAATTGGTCGTGAAATCGCGAAACTTCTGGGGGGGCAAGACTTGAAAGCATTGAGGCATCTCGGCGAAAAAGTTCTAAGGCACAAGAATGGTTGCAAAATCATGACACCTTCGAAGGCAAAGCTTAAAGGACGTCACGAAATCGTGGCACCTTCCAAGGCAGGGCTTAAAAGACGTCGCGAAATCGCGACACGTCCGGGGGACAAGACTTGAAAGCAGAGAGACATCTCCAGCGAAAAAAAATTTCTAAGGAACAAAAATGGTCACGAAATCGTGACACCTTCGGAGGAAAAGCTCTAAGGTTCAAAGACGTCACGAAATCGTGACACTTTTGGGGAACAAAGCTTGAAGGCGCCAAGACGTCGTGAAATCGTGACATGTAGCGGTTTCGCGACCCGAATGAAAAGCAAAGACGTCGTGAAATCACGACATGCAGCGGTTTCGCGGCCCGAAGGAGGAAACTGAGAGCAAAGGGCAAATATGTCACGAAATCGCGACACTTCTGGATGCAAGGTTCAACAACGCAAAGTGGTCGTGAAATCGTGACGCTTTCGGTGTGAAGGCTCAACGGCGCAAAGTGGTCGTGAAATCATGACACTTCCGGGCCGAAGACTCAAGGGCGTCAAATGGTCGTGAAATCGTGAAACTTTCGGAGTATGGGCTCAGAGGCGCAAGGTGGTCGCAAAATCGTGACACCTTCGGAGGAAAGGTGAACAGGGTGCCAAATGGTCACGAAATCATGACGCTTTTGGGACAAAGGCACCGAGAGGTAGAATGGTCATGATATCATGACCGAAAGGGAGAAAGAGCACAAAGAGGCAAACACATCACGATATCGTGATAGAGCGCTCACGACGTTTGACCAGCCGGCGATTGCAGAGACCATTGCAAGGACACGTGGCATCAAGTTACAGGTGGCCCGAGGGTATGGAGCGATTACTGGGACTCTGACAAGGGGACACGTGGCAAAAAATTACAAGCGACTTGGCGCACTCCTTTGAATGATGTTTTGGCAGAAGGATTGACAGGCGGTCGCAGCGCACTCCGCCACCCCAGACCATGATAATACGGGGCATCTGGCAGCATCTTGCAGGTGGCTACAGGGCATTCGTGCGGGTGGTTAGAGGGAAGCCGCACTTAATGTAATGATGGGAAAGAAGTTGTGGCCGATGATATAAAAGACCGCGCATGCATTGTATTTGGGGGCTTGGCCATTTTGAATGAAAATTGTTGTGTTTCTGAATTGAAAGACCTCTGTTGTCGTAATTGGGTTAATTTTGGCTGTGTGTCACCTTAGTTTTGTATCAAGTGGTATCAGAGCAGGTTGGTCCTGAGTGTGCAGACCGATCGTCGACAGTGAGGCAATTTGCACCAGGACTGTGGTTGTGGGGTTGGGAAGAAGAAGCAGGATGCCTCCGCGTAGAGACCGTGGTGGTATGAGGCACAGGCGAGCAAGAAGGGAGGAGGTCAATTTGAGAGCCCTGCAGAGGCAAGTTGAGGCCCTACAAGAGGAAATTAGAAGAGGAGTCGAGCCAAGAAGGGAGGAACCCAGCGAAGATGAAGTGTGGGAAGAAGAGGTTCCATCCGATGAGGAAGAGGCCTTGGATCCAGCAGAGGCTAGGCTGTATAGGGCCATCTCCCAGATCGGGAAGAAGCCAAAATTTGACGTCTCCACTTACTCGAGGAACCTCAACCCTGAGGAGTTGATAGACTGGATCAACGACATGGAGGAGTATTTTGAGTACGAAGAGATCTCAGATCCAAATCGGATCAGGTTCATGAAAACCAAGCTGAAGGGACATGCTAGCATCTGGTGGAAAGGAGTGCAGCTGGAAAGGAACAGGAGGGGAAAGGAAAGGATCACCAGGTGGGATAGGATGGTAGAGAAACTAAAGAGGCAGTTCATCCCTGCAGATTATGAGTTGGATTTGTTAAAAAAAATGTAGAGTCTTCGACAGGCTAGTAAGACTGTCAAGGAATATACTGAAGAGTTCTACCAAATCTCGATCAGAACCGGCCATTCGAAGGTGAATAAGGAGAAGGTCGCACGTTACATCAATGGATTGTGAACCAGCATTCAAGAAGAGCTGGGGCTGGTTAGAATGAGCACAGTGGAGGATGCATATCAGTTTGCATTAAAAGTGGAGGAGAAACTGAATAGGAGGTTTGATGGTAAGCAGAGAGGGAAGGACAGGGGTGGAAGAGCTCATGGAAGAGGCAGTGGTGGAAGGTACAAAGATGTGGGGAAAAATGGTGAAGCTAGCAGTAGCCAAAAATAGAAAGAAGTGAAGGAGGAGGATGACCAACGCCCATGCAATCAGAACAACAACTACCCAAGAGGAAGAGGTAGGTCTGGGCGAGGGTTTGGAAGAGGTGTCTTTCGAGGAACCTGCTTCAACTATGGAGAAGAAGGACACAGGGCATACAAGCGCCCGCAGCATCAAGAGAGGCCAAATCAAAGACCCGAGGGTCAGGCCCGAGCTACTGTAGCAGACGAAGGTGTAGAGTCTGAGCACTCAGAGGAGGCAGAAAGAGGGGAAGCAATGATCATCAGAAGAGTCTTGTTAAATGAAGAGGAAAAGGCAGACCAGAGGAACAGCCTGTTTCGAACAAGATGCAAGTGCGCAGGCAAGGTCTGTAACATCATCATAGATAATGGAAGCACTGACAATTTGGTTTCTGAGGAAATGGTTGCCAAGCTATGGTTGGAAAGGAGAAAACACCCGCACCCTTATCGAATTGCATGGCTGCAAAAGGACCATCGGGCACTAGTAAGTGAACAATGCCTGGTGAAGTTCAATATTGGAACTTACCGAGATGAGGTCTTATGTGACATCTTGCCTATGGATGCATGTCACTTGTTGCTTGGGAGACCATGGCAGTTTGACCGAAGTGTTGTCCATGATGGTCGAGCCAACACATATTCTTTGTCAAAGAATGGAGTTCACCATAAGTTAAAACCCCTGAAGGAGGCGGATGAGAAAGTATGCAGCAGTGCACGAGTCTATGTAGTTGATGGTAGAAGATTTTTGGAAGGCCTGAAGCCGGATCATATGTGCTATGCCATAATCCCTAGGGTTAGGGAGGAAGGATGCAAGGAAATTCTAGTGGAAGTCATGGGACTGTTAGAGGAATTCCCAGATATCATTTTTGATAATGTTCCTGAAGGTTTACCGCCTGTTAGGAAGATCAGTCACCACATAGATTTGGTGCCTGGATCGAGCTTGTCAAACAAGGCTGCACATCGAATGACACCTGTGGAAAATGAAGAGTTGAATCGGCAAGTTCAAGATCTGTTGAAGAAAGGGCTGATTAGGGAGAGTCTTAGTCCATGTGCAGTACCAGCAGTACTAGCACCCAAGAAGGATGGAGAATGGAGAATGTGCACAGACTCTCGGGCAATCAACAAGATCACCATTAAATATAGATTCCCACTGCCAAGGATGGATGATATCATGGACTGCTTAAGTGGAGCTGAATACTTCACAAAGATTGACTTGAAAAGTGGTTACCATCAGATCCACATTAGAGAAGGGGATGAGTGGAAGACAGCTTTTAAAACCAGAGAGGGGCTGTATGAGTGGTTGGTTATGCCATTTGGGCTAACCAATGCACCGAGTACCTTCATGCGGTTAATGAATGAAGTTCTAAAGGAATTTCTGGGCAAATTTGTTATTGTTTACTTGGATGATATACTAATTTTTAGCAGAACCTTAGAAGAGCACCTGATGCACATCAGGAGGGTTTTTGAGAAACTACGGGAGGAGCAGTTACTGATCAATCTGAAGAAGTGCAACTTCGTGAAGAAGGAGCTGGTATACCTGGGATTTGTTATATCAGCAAATGGTCTCAAAATGGACCCCGAAAAGGTGAGGGCTATCCTAGAATGGCCTGTCCCAAGAAGTGTGACCGAGGTTAGATCATTTCATGGTCTGGCCAGTTTCTACAGAAAATTCATTAGAAACTTCAACAGTATTTGCGCATCTCTTACGGAGACAATGAAGGGGAACAAGAAGGAATTCCAATGGACAGTTGGAGCAGACAAAAGCTTTACTATTCTAAAGAAGAAGGTCACTGAGCAACCCGTCTTAGCACTTCCAGATTTCAATAAGGTGTTTCAGGTGGACTGCGATGCAAGTGGCAATGCCATAGGAGCCGTATTGAGCCAAGAGGGTAGGCCTGTTGCGTATTTTAGCGAAAAGCTCAATGATGCCAGGAGGAAGTATTCGGTGTATGATCAGGAGTTCTATGCCATAGTTCAAGCACTCAAGAAATGGAGGCATTATTTGTTGCCGAAGGAGTTTGTTCTTTATACCGACCATCAAGCGCTGCAGTATATTAACAGTCAAGGGAAATTGAATCAGAGGCACCTGAAATGGGTAGAGTTCCTGCAGAGCTATACCTTTGTCTTTGAAGCATCGAAGCGAGAAGATCCAATAGGGTGGTAGATGCATTGAGTAGGAGGCAATGTCTGATGATAGAAATGAAAGTGGAGGTTGTAGGGTTTGCTGAGCTCAAGAACTTATACCCTACAGACCCCGATTTTGTAGAAGCTTGGAAAGCCTGCACTGCGCCTATTACGTTGGACAGGACTAAGTGGTTGAATTAACTGGTTCAAGAGGGAATGTTGTTCAGAGGGAACCAGTTATGCATCTCGAGGAGCTCAATGAGAGAGAATCTCATCAAAGAAAAGCACAGTGGGGGTCTAGCTGGACATTTTGGTCGTGACAAAACCATCTCACTTGTTAGTGAAAACTATTATTGGCCGCAATTGCAACAGGATGTGGCAAAGTTTGTGCAGAGTTGCAGGATATGCCAGATGGCAAAAGGTGTGAGGTAGCCTACTGGTTTATATCAACCGCTACCTATACCCGAAAGGCCGTGGGAAGATATTAGTATGGATTTTGTGCTTGGTTTGCCCAGGACGCAGAGGGGGCACGATTCCATATTTGTGGTGGTGGACTGATTTTTGAAAATGGCTCACTTTATCCCATGCCAGAAGACTAGCGATGCGGTCCATGTAGCTGGTTTGTTCTTTAAGGAAGTGGTACGCCTTCATGGGCTGCCAAGAAGCATTGTGTCGGACAGGGATACCAAGTTTGTAGGTTATTTCTGGAAGACCCTGTGGAAGAAACTGAAGACGGAGTTAAAGTTTAGTTCTGCATACCACCCCCAAACAGATGGCCAAACAGAGGTGGTTAATAGGAGTTTGGGCAACCTACTGCGATGCTTGGTAGGGGACAAGCCCAAGGGATGGGATCTAGTTCTGCCACAAGCTGAGTTCGCATATAACAACTCGGTCAATCGGAGTACAAATAAATCACCATTCTAGATCATCTATGGGAGCAGCCCAAGAAATGCTTCAGAGTTGAGAAGGTTAGATACGAGGGAGAAATGCAGTGCTGAGGTAGAAGACTTTGCCGAACACCTGAAGGGAGTGCATGAGGAAGTGACAAAACACATTGCCAAGATGAATGCTCAGTACAAGACAAGGGCGGATCAAAAATGCAGAGCTAAAGAGTTCCAAGTAGGAGATTCTATCATGGTCCATCTGAGGAAGGAACGGTTTCCTGCCAAGACCTATAACAAACTAAAAATGAAGAAATTTGGACCATGTAAGATCATTGGCAAATGGGATTCGGGCAATGCATACGAGGTGGAGTTACCAAGCGAACTCAACATCTCCCCCGTGTTTAACATCTCAGATTTGGTCGAGTATCATGAAGGAGAAAGCAGTGAGATACCCAGTCCAGATTTGTGGAGCATTCCAGCAGTCATCCCAGTTGTGGACGAGATAGAAGAAGTTTTGGATACGCGTGAGGGCCGAAGTACTAGGAACAGAAGTTACTCTGAGTATTTAGTCAAGTGGAAAGGCAGGCACATAGAAGATGTGACTTGGTTATCAAAGGCTGAGGTTGATCGTCTGGGTCTACCTCGAAAAGATCAGAAGTGAAGGTCACTTCTCAAACTCACCCCGGGTGTCTGATGCAAGGAGCATCCGAAGGCGAAGAAGCAATCTTGCATCACCCAAAAATGTTTTTTTCTCTAAGTGCCAAAACTATCACGATATCGTGATGCTTTTTGATGAAAGGGGCCAAGGCGCCAAATGGTCGCGAAATCACGACGTTTTCGAAGCAAGGCAGCCTTGACGCGAAATGGTCACGAAATCGTGACATTTTTGAGGCAACACAATCTGGAAGCCAAAGGGTCGTGAAATCGTGACATTTTTGATGCAACGCGGTCTGGACGCAAAATGGTCGTGAAATCACGACATTTTCGGGGCGGAGAGGTCAAGGCGCCAAATGGTCGCGAAATCGCGATAGCTCCGAGGCAAAGTCACTTGAGTGCCAATTGGTCACGAAATCGCGACACTTTCGGGGGGCAAGACTTGAAAGCATTGAGGCATCTCGACGGAAAAGTTCTAAGGCACAAGAATGGTCACGAAATCGTGACACCTTCGAAGGCAAAGCTTAAAGGACGTCGCGAAATCGTGACACCTTCCAAGGCAGAGCTTAAAAGATGTCGCGAAATCGTGACACGTTCGGGGAACAAGACTTGAAAGCATAGAGACATCTTCGAAGAAAAGTTCTAAGGAACAAAAATGGTCGCGAAATCGTGACACCTTCGGAGGAAAAGCTCGAGGTTCAAAGACGTCGTGAAATCGTGACACTTTCAGAGGCAAGGCTTAAAAAAGGGAAACTAAGAGCAAAGAAATGCGTCACGAAATCGCGACGCTTTGGAGGCAAGGTTCTAAAACGCAAAGTGGTCGCGAAATCGTGACACTTTCGATGCGAAGGCTCAACAGCGCAAAGTGGTCACGAAATCGTGACACTTTCGGGCCGAAGACTCAAGGGCGTCAAATGGTCACGAAATCGTGACACTTTCGGAGTAAGGGCTTAAAGGCGCAAGGTGGTCACGAAATCGTGACACCTTCGGAGGAAAGGTGAACAGGGTGCCAAATGGTCGCGAAATCGCGACGCTTTTGGGACAAAGGCATCGAGAGGTAGAATGGTCAAGATATCGTGACCGAAAGGGAGAAAGAGCGCAAAGAGGCAAACACACCGTGATATCGCGACAGAGCGCTCACGACGTTTGACCAGTCGGCGATTGCAGAGACCATTGCAAGGACACGTGGCATCAAGTTACAGGTGGCCCGAGGGTATGGAGTGATTATTGGGACTCCGAAAAGGGGACACGTGGCAACAAATTACAAGCGACTTGGCGCACTCCTTTGAATGATGTTTTGGCAGAAGGATTGACAGGCGGCCGCAGCGCACTCCGCCACCCCAGACCATGATAATACGGGGCACCTGGCAGCATATTGCAGGCGGCTACAGGGCATTCGTGCGGGTGGTTAGAGGGAAGCCGCACTTAATGTAATGATGGGAAAGAAGTTGTGGCGGATAATATAAAAGACCGCGCATGCATTGTATTCGGGGCTTGGCCATTTTGAATGAAAATTGATGTGTTTCTAAATTGAAAGACCTCTGTTGTCGTAATTAGTTAATTTTGGCTATGTTTCACCTTAGTTATGTATC